>JANLJB010029928.1:0-18622 GCA_026212285.1 Bursera cuneata
TACACTTTTAAGTGCTTATCAGTTCTTCCACAGCATAACACGTTCATGAGTGTCTTAAAGTACTTCTTCCACATGCATGTCAAATATATGTCCTTTAAGAACTAAATGGAAAAATATCCTGTAACAAAAAAAAAAAGTTAAAATTATGATTGGTAATTAATATAAGCGAACCAAAACAAAATATATCTTAATATATTTTCAATTTTAATGATCATATCATATATGGAAAGGTACAGTCAGGGGCGACAATTAATTATATAAATTCTTTTGAAACTTTAATTAAGATCTCGTGTGTGGTTAACGAAAATCCCAACTATTAAATTAATTGGTGGGTTGATCCTCCTCCGAGAGGTGTCACTCAGTACTTTGCGTTCTCGTAAGAAATGTTGGGATATCTTCCAGGGAATGCAACGCAAGGGCGAAGATGAAGTGACAAGATATTGATCTCTTTCATGTTTATTCAACGTTGAACTTGGGTAGATGGAGAATAAAACAGATATTAAAGACTCTTGATGCTGAACGATGAATTAATAAAGCAATTTTTTTCTTTTTTCTTTTTTTCTTTTTTTGTAATTTCTCTTTCACAGGGTTAATAATAGCATTACTTGTCCTCTGATTGAAATAAAATTGATTTTCCTATAATAACTATTCGCGAAAGTCTTGCATGCCAAAAACTCTTACTTCACAGATGAATCATAAGATATGCTAATGCAACCAAACATCACACATAGGAGAAATATTTACTTTTAAACAATGCATTGACATTAGTATCGGTGTGGTTCTTAGTTCTTGGCTTTCCAAAGAACTCCCGCCCCTAATTTTTTAATAATTTTTTATACTTAGCTAAGAATCTTCCGGCGGAGTAGACAAAGTGTTAACAAAAACTTTAACCTGATATGACACTTCGTTACTGAAACAGACATGCAAAAGAAGAGTTATAAATATAAGCGATAGACAGTAGATGCAAATGCATACAACCAAAAAAAAAAAGATTGCAGCTATGTAGAGATGAGCTGACAAGAACATCTTTCCGTTTGCATTACTGTTCATGATTGATTGCCCATACTGGAAGACAAGAAAAAGAAATAATTGACTGTTTGTTTTATTTGATATGAGTCGATAATCACAAACCCACATTCAGCTCCTGCTCTATCACAAGTGTAATATGCTGCACTAAGACCAACTAGCGAAGCTGCCCTTGTATATAAATAATAACTAATTCCCATGAGAAACCAGACTCACCTCGCTACGCCTCAATAGACGGGAACCAAAATGCCCAAAAAACTGCTCACTTCCGTTCTATGCCTCTTGGTGTTTGTGGCTTTTTTTATGAACTGCCATTCCCATGAAAGACAGGTATATTAATGAATATTCATATTGCATTGATTTAGGAAAAAAGAATGGAAGGCCTCAATTGACATCACACCTTCCAAGTCTCATCTTTTATACTTGAAGTCCATATGATGCTAAATGGCGCAATTTAAATACCTACAATAAATAGATCACCTGTAAGAACCATTTCCTCGTTCGCTGTAGCAGTTCACATTTAGAATTAGTATGCATATCCTAAAATGTAATAAATATGGCACCTGTCCAATAGATAATGATAGCCTGGCCTCTAAAAGTTCCAAGTGAATCGATTTCACCATGTGCAGGTTCATATTGTGTATATGGGAGAAAAGCCTCGGGGAGACATTACTGTGGCATCAAGTCATCATCACTCTATGCTAGAAAGCATTCTTGGAAGGTAGGTGAAAACAGCCGTGACAACTATTTGCTAGCATATTCTGATCATGTAACATGCAAAACCATTAATGATATCCGGTATTATAATTATGTTAGTTAATGGTTTGTCTATGATAAACATTCAGGTCGATACGCATTAGCTTATTCCCTTGAATATTTTAGAAACGTGAAGGTTCTGAAATAGTTACATGTCTAAAAGAGCTTAAAATTTTAACTCGCAGTGCAGCAGCAGCGAAGGAGTCGCTAATATACAGTTATGGAAGAAGTTTTAACGGATTTGCCGCTAAACTATCTGATGAAGAAGCTGCAAGATTTTCAGGTGACAATATCAAATGTATGTTTGGCTTTTTTTATAATATTTAAACTAATTTGAATTGAATTGGATTTACACTCTTACAGAGGTGGAAGGTGTGGTCTCAGTACTTCCTAACACTTTGCTAAAGCTTCACACAACACGATCATGGGACTTCATGGGATTCAGTCAATCCTACGTTGGAGAACGTCACGGTGGAGACGTGATTATTGGAATGGTAGATACAGGTCAATTCAAGGACTACTTTTGCAGCTTGTATATTATTTCAGAAAAAAAAAAAACTTAAAAAGGCTTCTGATAATTGAAAATTGAGCATTTATTACTTTATAGGAATCTGGCCAGAATCAGATAGCTTCAGTGATGAAGGATTTGGCCCACCTCCCGCAAAATGGAAAGGAATATGCCAAACTGAGAATAACTTCACCTGTAACAAGTGAGCAAAATAATCCATGTGATATGACCACCTTAGTTTTCAACATATAAGGAAGTTTATTAAAATGCTACAATCTTTTGCATGCAGAAAGATCATTGGGGCTCGATACTACAACAGCAAGAATTACTATTATGATACAGACATCAAATCACCGAGGGATTCAGAGGGACATGGAACTCATACTGCCTCAACTGCTGCCGGTAGAGAGGTGTCAGGGGCGAGTTACTATGGCCTGGCTGAGGGGCTTGCAAGGGGTGGAGCACCCAATGCAAGACTTGCTGTGTACAAAGTTTGTTGGTCAGTCGATTGTGCGGTTGCAGATATTCTGGCAGCTTTTGATGATGCAATCGCAGATGGAGTTGATATCATATCAGTTTCCCTTGGGACATTGATTCCCCTCCAATATTTTGAAGACGTCATAGCAATTGGATCTTTTCATGCAATGAAACATGGTATATTAACTACAAATTCTGCAGGAAATTCCGGGCCATTCCGCTCGTGGATCAGCAATTACTCACCTTGGTCACTAACCGTTGCTGCCAGCAGCATTGACAGGAAGTTTGTGTCTCAACTGGTTCTTGGCAATGGACAAATATTCACTGTAATTTCTTGTTTTCATTCAGTTATCTCTTTATACTTCTTGCTTACACTCTGACGTCTTTTTTTTACTCGCTATAACTTGATTATTATAGGGAGTTGCTATCAATAACTTTGAGCTCGTGGGAAACACATTTCCCTTGATTTGGGGAGGAAACGCTGCAAACTTCTCTGCTAATTCTATCCCTCTAGGTTCACGATCTTGTTTCCCTGGGGACCTGGATTCAAGCAAAGTTAAGGGAAAGATTGTTCTATGTGAAAGTCTCTCGGATGGCTCTGGAGTTCTAATGGCAGGTGGAGTTGGTATCATAATGCCTCAGTATTTCAATGATTATGCCTTCTCTTTCCCCTTGCCAGCAATACTTATCAGCATAGAAGACATAGCCAAAGTGTTGGAGTACATCAGATCTTCCAAGTAGTTGATCTTCAAACCCATTTCTTTCTAAAATTTAGACTAATGTGTTCATAAATAACATGACTTTGATAACTTCTCAGCAATCCAGTTGCTACTATCTTGGAGGGAGAGACCTGGAAGGATGTTGTGGCTCCTAGAGTGGTCTCCTTTTCTTCCAGGGGTCCCAACCCCATCTCGCCGGACATTCTTAAGGCAAGCCTCATGCTCAAAATTAAAATCATATTCATCTTTCCAACAGTATTGTGTAACAAGTAACAAATGGGAATGTCTGTTTTGGATAAATAATGATCAGCCTGATCTCACTGCACCTGGTGTTAATATCCTTGCTGCCTGGTCTCCTGTTGCACCCCCTTCTGTTTACAGCGAGGATAACAGGAAAGTCAACTATAACATTATCTCTGGAACATCAATGTCTTGTCCACATGCTAGTGGAGCCGCAGCGTATATAAAGGCAATCCACTCAAGCTGGTCTCCCGCTGCAATCAAATCCGCACTCATGACCACAGGTAAAAATAAAATGATTCCCTGTTGAAGTTTCTTGAACTTTCTCAGACAATTTTGTTACTCTTTTAAACCAGCATACATCATGGACCCTAGGAAGAATGACGACAGAGAATTTGCTTATGGATCTGGGCACATCAACCCAGTGAAGGCGGTAAATCCTGGGCTAGTTTTTGATGCATCTGAGGCTGATTATGTTGACTTCCTCTGTAACCAAGGTTACAACAAGACTGTGCTAAGACTTATCACAGGCTACGAAATAGTTTGTAACGGCACCACTCCTAGCAGGCAATGGGATCTCAATTACCCCTCTTATTCATTAGCCATAGAAGATGGTCAGAAGATCACAGGTATCTTCACTAGAACAGTTACCAATGTAGGCTTGCCAAATTCGACCTACTATGCCAGCATATATATGCCCGATTCTCTCAACGTTAGGGTGGAGCCACCTGTTCTTTCTTTTTCAGCTGTTGGAGAGAAAAAATCATTCACTGTGTCGGTGAATGGACCAGAAATAACGCAGGAGCCAATTATATCAGGCTCTATCACTTGGTTAGATGGTGTTCATGTGGTGAGAAGCCCTCTTGTGGTATACAATTTCCTCCCATCAAAATTCGGTAATGATATTTCCACCCAAAGAGCGATGAGATCAACACTAACAGGTTCCTCTGTGTATCACAAAAAATGGAATTTTTGGGAGAATCAAAAGTCAACAAAGTGAGGTTATAGTATCTACATGATGTAGTGATGGCATGATTCTGTCATTTCCCACACTGCAGAAATAAATCTGTAATAATGTTAAAGATATGTACTCCAGTCATCCTTGGTTTTGGCCAAAATGATCAAGTGTTCGATATTATTGTTTGAATGTTAAAATTGCTAGGATGTTTTTAATTTGATAACCTTAATACCTTCTATTCAAAGAATTAATAGCCTCGAATAATATCATAATACTCTGCAGCACAAAGTTGGCCAGCAGTATGTTCATAATCAGCTGATCGTGATATATGGGGCATGTTGATAACAGCAGCAGCCACTTGTAGTGTTAGCCTCCCACAACATGCAAAACAATTAACCAACTGAATTACTACGACAGGAATAACCTTGTACAATTGTTTATGGGCACTTAATGCCATCAAGGATTTTATAAGACATAGCCAACCGCTTGGTTAACATGATGAGAGACAATACTACGAGCAGAAACGAGAAATCTCTCATTGTCACATATCAGACGCTAATTTCAATTTTGGTAACAGAATAGTCCACTCGGTTTGACATACTAAATTCAGGCAGGATTATCAAGGTTATGAATTGGATTGTGAAAATCACTTAACTAATTACGTTAAGGGTGTGGAAAAGTAAGGACTTCAGGAGATATTTAATAGTGAAAGGGAAAGGACAACTCTTCCAGACCCTTTAGTTTCAAGAAGTGAGATTAAGCCGATAACTTTGTTCAACATATATTAGTAGGAAGACATGGAACTTGAAGCTCTATTCATCACGATACATTGAATCAGATGCCAATGCATACTCCACAGTTGCATGCTGTGCAGGTTTCCACGCAAGTAAGCAGATTATTAACAAAACTAAAGAAATAAATTTGAAAAGTATTACATTAACATTACAAGCTATTAAAAGATTTTTTTTCCAATTCAGACAAAAGATATCTTTAAGGTTTTTTAAGATGCATACAAAGCAACATCCTAATTCACAGCAGGACGAGTTCAAAACACAAACCTTGACTGGCAGTAGTACTTTTGCAGGAAATTTGACCAACTGATTGCATCCTGCAAAACACATGGGAGCCATTACCATCTCATTAAGATGATTTTTTTATTTTTTATCAGGGGAAACTTACATAAGTCTTTCCCAGTTTCCTTCTTCATACTAAATTAAGATACGTCAATTTTTATGTTTTTCTACCTTTATTTGTTATTATGTTAACATTACTAATAGTGATTATCTAATCGGTTGCTAGGACAATCTATAAAAAAAAATTCATGAGTACTATCGACTTTCAGAAATGCTAGAGGGTTCATATTTCGGTAGTTGGCTTTTTGGTTTACGTGATATGGAGAAAGAATCGACTTTAAACAAATTCGAACTCAACTCCTCTTGGTTTTGGTTATCATACTTCAATTTCTCCTCGTAAGTTCTACTAAGACGGTGTTCACGAAGTGTTGAGAATGATTAACTTGATATGGCTCTTAATCATTGAAACAAACAAGCATAAACTTACGTGGGCCAGCACCAGTGACAAAGGTAAGACTACAAATAGAAGACATAAGAATAAGGGAAAGAATCCAAAGGGACATATTAATCTACTAAGGAGAACAAAAGAGAAGAAAACGACATATCTAACTGTTCAGACTTTTGGTATAGACAATTACTCCCAACAGAAAACTAACTACTATACACACATATATATACACGATGTGAGCAATGTGGTGAAGATTACTAATGAAGTGCAACAAAAAAATGAATTTGTTTCTTGTACTGTAACAGATAAATACTGCGGACAAATCAACTTCTAAGGTTCCCTATAAGTAACCTGCAAACTAAACTCAAAGAAATATTAAACTCACTCAACCCAATATGGCCAAGGCACACCTACTTTGTCTTGTGAACATTTTAGTTCTAGCAACCTTATTCTTTAGGTGCCATTCCCATGAAAGAAAGGTAGACAAATTCTCCTACTTTCTTACCTCTAAAATCAGTCCAAGTTGCAATGCATCAATCACGTTTGTAGGGTCAACTAAAAACGAGAGATAGCCTACTTGCAGATTACTAAAATTGTGGAATTTTATGCAGGTACATGTCATATATATGGGAGAGAAACCAAAGGGAGATGTTCCGGTGGCATCAATCCACCACTCCATCCTAGAGAGAGTTCTTGGAAGGTTGGAAGGTTTATTACTTTTAGTCCGATTAAAAGTTTGAACACCATGGACGATTGAAATAAACAAAATAAACTTTGTCATTATGTATATTATAATATTCTACATAGCAATTTGTCCTCGAAGCCCTTCAGATCAGAATGTTAGATTTTCTCATTTCCACTACAGAGAAGTGACAAGTTTATTGAACTTTTAACTTGCAGCACGGCATCTGCGAAAGAGTCTCTATTATACAGCTATGGACGAAGTTTTAACGGGTTTGCAGCTAAATTATCAGATGAAGAAATAGCAAAGCTGTCAGGTCATATTGCTGTATAAAAAGTACATACGTACATTTTTTTAGTTGTAACTCAACTAACTCCCATCGAAATGAGGATGCAGATATGGATGAAGTTGTCTCAATTCTTCCCAACATGCTGTTAGAGCTTCACACAACAAGATCATGGGATTTCATGGGGTTCAATCGATCCTACCTTGGAAGTACTAAAGCAGGAGATATCATCATAGGACTGCTAGATACAGGTCAACGCCTTCTTTCTTGCAGTTACTATGTTTTGAACTCAGTTTTACATGAAGTTCTTCACATTGTACTTAAAACAGGCAAATTGTGGTTACTTTATAGGAATCTGGCCAGAATCAGAGAGCTTCAAGGATGAAGGATTTGGTCCTCCACCCGCAAAATGGAAAGGAATATGCCAAAACTTCTCCTGCAACAAGTGAGTAATTTCTCTGATCAAAGTTCTAGGTGTCATATATTTATCACAACTCATTGGCTTGCTGGAATTTCACAGCAAAATTATTGGAGCTCGGTACTACAATAGTAATCCTTCTGATAATGACAAGACAGACATTATGTCTCCAAGGGACACAGAGGGACATGGAACTCACACTGCTTCAACTGCAGCAGGAAGAGAGGTGGCAGAAGCAAGCTACTTTGGCCTAGCCGAAGGACTTGCAAGAGGTGGATTCCCTCAAGCAAGGATTGCCGTATACAAGGTTTGCTGGAGTTATGGGTGCGCTGTTGCAGATGTCCTAGCTGCTTTTGATGATGCAATTGCAGATGGAGTTGATATTTTATCTGTTTCCCTTGGATCATTTCCTCCTGAACAATATTTTGAAGATGCAGTCGCAATTGGATCTTTCCACGCCATGAAATATGGGATATTAACCTCAAATTCTGCAGGAAATATCGGGCCATGGCCAGGGTATTTATCTAATTACTCACCTTGGGCCTTAACTGTGGCTGCTAGCAGCATTGACAGGAAATTTGTGTCAAATTTGGTACTTGGCAATGGAAAAATAATTACGGTAAACTCTTGTTTCAAATAATCATCTATTTTCATTCATATGCCTCTCCTTAGCAGTAACAATATTGTTAATTGTCTTGAAAAAACACAAGGGTGTCGTCATTAATAACTTTGAGTTGAATGGAACTTCATTTCCTTTGATCTGGGGAGGAGATGCCGCAAACTTTTCAGCCGGTAGTTCACCTATAAGTTCAGGCGACTGCCTTCCAGGGGATCTGGATTCAGGGAAAGTAAAAGGAAAAATTGTTCTCTGTGATTTCTTTTGGGATGGTTTCGGTGTCATAATGGCAGGTGGAGTGGGCATGATAATGCCTGCTCCATATTTTAATGACGTTGGCTTCTCTTTCCCCTTTCCAACAACTCTTATGGAAGATAAAGACTTTCCCGTAGTAATGGAGTATATCAGATCTTCAAAGTAAGATATCATCAAATCCTTTTCTTCCCAAACTTCAGAAAAATCTCTCAGTATCATTCCCGTTTTGTATCACTTAATGACAATGGTTTGATTCAAAACATTTCAGGAATCCAATGGCGACAATTCTGGCAGGCGAAACTTGGAAGGATGTTACGGCTCCTACTGTGGTCTCCTTTTCATCGAGGGGTCCCAACCCAATCACCCCCGACATTCTCAAGGTAAACCTTCGAAAATAATTGCTTCACTAGAAATATCAAATGTTTCTCAAACAAGTTAACTAACAAGTCGAAATCCCGGATAAAATATGTCCAGCCTGATCTAACTGCCCCAGGGGTTGACATCCTTGCTGCTTGGTCACCTCTTGCTTCCCCTTCAGAGTGGGATGTGGATACCAGAAGTGTCAGGTACAACATAGTTTCTGGAACGTCAATGTCTTGTCCACATGCTAGTGGAGCTGCAGCTTACGTGAAAGCTACTCACCCAAGTTGGTCTCCTGCTGCAATCAAATCTGCGCTCATGACCACAGGTAGGTGGGGAAAATCCAGTTTTTGAATATTTATATGTCTCTTAACTTTCTCACTAAATTTGTATTTCTTCCAAAACAGCATATGCCATGGACCCAATTAAGAATGAGGATAAAGAATTTGCTTATGGATCTGGCCACATCAATCCAGTCAAGGCAGTAGATCCTGGACTAGTTTTTGACGCATCCGAAGCAGATTATATCAGCTTCCTTTGCAAGCAGGGTTACAACACTACTACACTCAGACTTATCACAGGAGATACCAGTGCTTGTAATAGCACCAAACCTGGCAGGGCATGGGACCTGAACTATCCCTCATTCTCATTAGCCATAGAAGACGGCCAGAAGATAACGGGCAATTTTACTAGGACAGTCACCAATGTAGGCTTACCTAATTCAACCTACCATGCAAGCGTGCACATGCCCTATCCTCTCAAGGTCACCGTGGTGCCATCTGTTCTTTCATTTTCAGCTATTGGAGAGAAGAAGTCCTTTGTTGTTAATGTTAATGGGCCAGAGATAACTCAGCAGCCAATTGTATCAGGCTCCATCACTTGGAAAGATGGTAAGCACGAGGTGAGAACCCCACTAGTTGTTTACACTGTTCTCACATCAACATTGAGCTACTATGACAATCCTCCTCGACGGACAAAGCAATCAATACAGCAAGGCTCTTCCATGTATCACAGAAGAGGAATTCTTAGAGAACATTTCCCAAACAAATGGCATAGATAAATTAACATTGAGTAGTACCAGGACCCTTTGTCATAGCTGCACTGGCTCTTCTCAGGCATCAATAAAACTCATGTAGTGTAGATTATCACTTCATGCAAAATAATATGTGATTATCTTTCTTATTTAGTATCGATTATCCTCCCAAAATAATATATATATTTCTTAAATTTAAATGAAATTCTCATTGCTACGAAACATATCCATCTTGGGGAAAATCCAAATGTCAGAGACTTAGCAGTTTTAGCTTTGCAAGTAAAAAGTTTTTCACTTCCTGGGAGTAAAGCGTAGAACCATTGACAAGTGCTATAATGCGCCACTGTAACTCATTGCATGAATTAATGGCACGCCAGACAGGAGCCAGTGTATGATGTACATTAGCAAGATCTCATTTACTAAACTGGTCCACCTCAACCCAAATTTATGTAACAATTTATATGGATAATAAATTCAGCTCCAGACTTGAGCATATTATAATTATTTTATATGCAAAGTCCTAAACTAGAGACTGAAACATTAAGTACTTAACAACAGCAACAACAACAACAACAACAACAAAAAGGTTATTTAAGCAATGCAGACTGTAGAATTTCTTATGATACTGTGATTCAGAGATGGATATAAAAATTTTCATCACGTATCAGCACCAGGGATTACTAAAGCATGGTAACGGAGTATAATTATAAATCACTATTTTTGGGTAGCACATGCATTTGCATGCATCATCAAGTCCAGAAACTCTCTTCAGAGCCTATTCATCTTAGTGTTTGAAAAGGGTACATGGGGTTGTCTATTTGCTTTGCTTGTTGAGTATCCCAAATTCACACCACCAATTTGGAGTTCCTCTGAACAGCATGATTTTACATAAGAGGCAGCTACATTAATTATAATGCAAAAATGAATATACAATATGATAATTGAACAGTTTTACGCAAGGGAAAGTTCTATTTCTATAAGATATTAGTTTATTATAAGAAAGGTATTCATGTCATCAGTAATAAGCAAGAGATGAATTTGCTATGCAACTTGAAGAAATGATGTCAGGTGAACATGAAACTTCCCAAAACCATTTCATTTTCAGATTTGCAGAAAACTTTTTACATACTTGAGTTTGTTCTCAAGTTCTTCATTAATATGCTTTTCTAAATTTTTCTTTAACTGGTTCCAAACCAAATCCTAAACAGACAGGTTGAGTCCCTATTTGGTGATTTCTATATGGAATTACCGACTTTCCTTAAACTAATCATCCTAATGCTATCTAAGTGATAATTTAATATTCATCCTTGATCCACAAAAAGAATGGTAACATAACATGATCCAGCATATGCTTACAAAAACAATGCAATCCTTTACGGTCAGCAGAAAACTTCTCTTAAGATACTTGCAATGTGAAAATGGTTTCCATTAGTTGCAACATATCAACTGTTACAGTATTGGTCACCCAGAACTAAATTTGTTTTTGGAACAACCAATGAATTTTAAGCTGGATTACAGAGGTTGAATAAAAGATATGAAAAGATGAGGATGGAAACTGAGTAATTGTGAAAAACTAACCAAGCCTGCTTGACTTGAGAATAATTGCTAGTCTTCAAGCAAAAACTACATCTGAACGAAACACATACTTGACACCCTTGGTAACATTGCGCGCTTCGTGCAACATACACTTGTCACCATGAATGTGTAAGAGAGCCATTCCTTCAGTAGGAGCCACCTAGACAGCATAAATTGCATAAAAATAAAACTTATATTCAAGAAAATGCATCAATATTGCTATAAAACTAATAGAAATGTGAAAGTAAAGATTATTGTGCTTATTTGACAAACAAATTGATAAGGGAAAGGATTAACGAAAAATAATTCACCTCAGCCACAAGATTATTCCTTGAGCCATAGAAGACAGTCTCCCCTCCAACTAAAGGCTCCACGGAAGAATCATTGGCGTTACGCGAATCATTTTTAGACTTGGCTTTAAAACCACCACTCAAATATATTAGCAAAGTATAATGTGTGCGCTTTCCATCTCCGAGAGTTACGCTTTCATCAATATGCCTTCCAAAACGTTGACCTACTTTATACCTAAAGAATAGAAAACATGTTATGTCCTAAACATTATAAGAGTTCAAGGGTGGAGACAACAACCATCAGTAATCACAGATCATAATACAAAGTTGTAGTAGACAGAAATGCCCCTAACTAGAACCCACAATAATCCTTCCTAAGCCAATCAAGATTATAACTAATTCTTAGAATACAAAGGCAGTTTACCCCTCTCTCTATCAGTCTGTATGATGCAGTGTATTCCTATTTGATTTTTATTTGTTTCCTTGTTTAATTATGATTTCCGTCATTTATGAATAGGCTTGTTATTCAGTTTTATTATCAATAAAAATTTCGGAGCATTTTTAACTTTCAAGAAGGCTACTAGCTCAACATTTGTGCCATATATCCACAAGAAAAAATGAGTTAGAAGTTTACAGGAGAAAATTGAATGAACCTGTAGAATCTGATATTTGGATTCAAGCCAACAGCAACCTTCCCACGAATTTTAATATCAGTAAATAGTTTGCTGAGTCCAGACTCCCATATTGTATCCGCGAGAACAGGATCATTCACAGACATTCGGTCATTATCTCTATAAGCTTCGCCTTTTAATGGACCAAGACTCCCTTGATGAACAAAACCTATTGATTCAGCAGCATTAATAAACGCCTTCGATTCCGCAGACGTGAAGAAATTTTGCACCTGAAAATCATAAACATAGAAGAATTACAACCGGATAATTCAAAAGAAAATAATAATTTGCAATTACTAGAACTGATTACAATCAGGATTATCACGTTCACTTTGCAGAAATTTCAGAAACGAGGAAAGGAAGATGGAACGCGAATCTTACGGTGAAGAGATCTGAGTCTTTGAGAGAAGAAATCTGAAGGTTTTGTTTGGGCTTTATATTTGGCCATTTAGATGCTGCTGCCGCTGATTTCTTGGCATTAGCTTCTTTTTTTTCGCCCATTTTTCTCCTCTTCGTTCCGGTTCCCGTCTCTGCCATACCAGATGCTACGAATCCTTTTCTCACTTTTTATTTATTAATTTTCACCCAAATATAGAATATCATCATCTACTTTATTTATATTATCTGAATTATGCCTCATACCTTGTACTTTTGCCAAATTCAAGTAGGATTTTTGAGAAAAAAAAAAATTCTTTTTTTTTTAAATAGATTAATTATTTGAAAAAAATAACAAGCTGTTTTTTATTATTATTATTATTATTATTATCTAACAAAATTGGATTGATTGGTCCATAAGGACCTTTATGCGTCAAAACAGCAAAAGATTAAGAACTCTTATATCTATCGACTAGAGACAATCGGCATGTAGAAACCCTTCAGAATAGAATGGTTATAGATAGTCGACCATTATAGGTCGAACAACTAGAGATCGTTGGCACATAAGAGTCCTTACAGACTGAATAAATAAGATATCTTTGTCTGGTAGCTCGTTAGTTAGTTAAACAAAAAAAAAAAAAAAAAATTAGGATTGACTATTTCTCAGAATATCCCAAAACTTGATTATTTTTACAAATTGCTTCTGTTTTTTTTTTTTTTTTTATAAAGAAAGTATTCATTTGTTTTACATATTTTGCATGTGAATAATGGAAACATTTATGAATATTTCAAATTTTCAATTATTAATTTAATTTGTAGAATCTTTAATTCCCTTTATTTGATTGAAATGACTTCAATTTTTGAAAGCTTTATTGCCCAATAAAAAATTATTAATTATTTAAAATAACAACTTACGCAGTCAGTGTATCTTATTATGATTTAATATTTTTAGTCTCCTCTATTAAGATTAAATAAATTTATCTATAAATTACGTATTTTCTTTTTAAATTGATTAATAGGCATAAATAATATTTTGTATAGTAAAGATTTATGGATTAATAGATATAATATAAAATGGGTAGTCAATCTTAATGTGTGTCATGAGAAAGAACACATGTTAATACATTGAAATTTTGTCCTAAAATATCTCAAAAATTATGTCAAATTAATTATTTAACTGAATTCAAAAAGATATACGAGTTTTAATATTTTAATAAGAACACATTTTAAGAATACCTAATAAGAAAAATAATTCAATCCAATTGAAACCAAAATTTATTAGATCAAAGAAGAACAAAGCGTCTATAAAGATTTAGGATTCAGCAAAACTTCCTCTTTGCTTTACTCAAGTTCCGAAGAGAAAAAGCTACTATCACATTCACGCAAGAGTCTCAATTTCTGAGTCAATTTGGTTCATTTTTGTGCTCAACAAATCGGTGATTACAAGGTTTATAAAGAGGGTGATTACTAGACACCTCTAGATTATGGTCAAAGTACGTTTACCCCCCAACTTTTCATATAGTCACATATTGACCCCCAATTTCCATCAGCCGTTAGATTAATAAACCGCGTGAGGGTAATTTGGTCCCATCAGATACTAAAATATTAAAAAATGAAATATCTGAAAGTCACTGACACATGACAATAAAGGAAACTTGAAAATTTATGAAGATTTTTTATATTAATAAAAATAAAAATATATATGTAATATTTTATATATGTACTATTTTATCTTTCTTCATCTATCTTATCATTTTTTCTTTCCTCATCTCTTCAATGATGGCGTCAGAACTCAACAACAGCTGCATCTCCAGCCTTATCCCAACATCATCAAATCTTTATCATAAAATTCCTAAATTTTCACTATTCTTCACTGGATTGTTCCCAAGAACTTAAATAATAAAGTCTCTTCACTTCAACGTTTCTTTCATTCTTTGATTCCTTCGTATTTGGGATTTCGTTTTTGTTGGATTTGGGTTGGTAGGGGGTGGAGTTGTAGGTGGAGGCTGTGTAGTTGGCAGTGGCGGGCAGAGTCGAGAGAGTTTGCTGGAGAGGCGGAGTTTGGTGGAGCGAGAAAGGGGGTTGTTGTTGGGTGGAGAAGGGACATGGGTGGTGTTCATGAGGTTTTTGAGGGCGTTAGACTTGTGGGTGTCTTATTGGGGATTGATTTGAGGGACCTAGGGTGGCGGAGGTTGGAGGAGTTGTGGGGTTGTTCTGGGAGTTGCGACAATGGTGGTGGTCTGAGGGGGGAGAAGGTCATGCTGGGCTGTGGATGAATTATTTATTTATTAGTTTTGTGTTAAATCTTGTTTTTTCCGTTGCCATCTTTTGGGAAAAATTATGGATTCAAACGATTGGTTGTCAAAAAATAAAGAAAAAGAAGTTAAGTAAGAAAAAAAAAAAAAGTGTTTGGTTGGAAAAGAAAATCTGGGAAAAAGAGGGATAAGGAGATGATTAGAAACTAGAATAGCTATATTTTCCTGTGTATACATTTTTATTTTGTTTATTAGTAAGGGTAAAGTAGTCTTAACAAAAGATTTTATCTCAATTAACAGATTTTCTGACGGCTAACAGGAATTGGGGGTCAACATGTGACTATCTGAAACATTGGCGGTAAAGGAACATCAACCAAAACCTAGGGGTGTCTATAAATCACCCATTAGAAAACCCGATTCAACCTCGTAAAATTGGCTTTTAATTATGTAACCAATAGAGAAGGTGCCGGAGAACCCAATGCTATTATCACTTACGCTATTTGAAGTTGATTGTAAAGTAATAGGTTTGTCATACGTGTGAAATTACTTATTATTTAATCATCTTATAATTTTATAAATACATATAATTATTAAATAAATTTTGGTACAAAACATTCTGTCACTCTAGGAACACATTTACATAAAAAACCTCTTTCTAAAATTTTAATTTTTTATTTCAGTATATTCACTCACTTTAATACTAACTAGTAAATATAACTTAATTAGAAATAAATCCTATAAATAATCATTTTTTTCTAATAAACTCGTTCTCTTAATCTTCACACCCATCAAACGAGAAACATCTCTTTAAACACCTCACTCTTCCTAGGAGTTTTTATATATCTACGACCTTTTTTGACAAGGTGCGGACAATCAAGCCCGTGGATTACGGCCCATCAGGATAACTTATCCAGCAATCTGAGCAAGTCTGTGTCAAAATTATCCAAACTAAATGGGAGAGGTAAAACATGTGTTTAATGACGTTTCACCTGAAGGCTCCCATATCAAATAAAGTGGATGTCATCCACTAATAGAAGCTCTGCTTGCACCTTAATTATCTCGACCAGTCATTATTATTATTAAGTGGTTGATAGTGGTCGCACTCGTGCTAATTAATTACTACCAGCCCACTGCCTCTATCAATCGACAACCAAATCACTTTCTCCATTATATAAACACGTTAACTTCGTTGAATTAGTTATTTCATCTCATCTTTCAATTTATACGTATTATTTCTAACATTGACTTAAAGCTAGGGATAACCATTCATGTTAATGTATCATATTCGTGTCATGTCAAGATATAAACTAATGAAATTTTGTCTAGTATGTATATAACTTATTTAATTATTCCTATCAAGACTTAAACATAGATATCAAACAGTTAATAAACATGTAACCATATAATTAACACGCATTTAACATATATATATTAATTAAAATTATATCAACAACATAAATATTATTAATATATACAAAATTAATTAAAATAATCATAATTACTATTATATGACTTGATTTATCAAATAAATGGTTAATCATATCATAAATGAATAAATTGACTAATATGACATGATTAACCGTTTATGTAATTAAATATTTCTACAGATTAGGGATTAGCACAACATATTTAATTATTCATGTTATTAAATAAGTTGGTGTGTTAAGCGCCCTCAGTACAAATACGATAGGATTATTAATCGTGTTAAGTAGCATAAACACTAATACGACACGAATACGATTAAGGTAAACACTAACCTACTAATTTAGTATCATATTGACATGTCAATAAATTACCAATATAATTTAAATTAGTATCATATTGACATGTCAATAAATTACCAATATAATTTTTGTTSTGATTGCATATAACTTACCCACACTAACCAAATTTCTCACAAACAAGCGTATATAAACAAGCGTAAAATTCGTCAAAAACRTCAACTTTTATATAATTGGAGAATCGAGTAGAATTTTGAGGATGGACCTAAAAAATTTGATTCCCGTTGACATTAATTTCTTGAAAGTGATATTATTTTTCGAGTAGTACATGCACTGTTACATTCCGAAATTTGTATATAAACTTCTACATATTCTAAATACGGTAACACTAGTGGATAATTATTATATCATTTATCATCAAAATTAAGTTAAAACTTAAATTAATCTATGGGATTTCGATTTTGGAATACACAATAGTAATGTATTATTCTATTTATCACTGAGAGGAGGCCATTTTGTTTTGTTAATATTCATCAAGTAGATTAAATTTATATTCTCCTTTTTTTCTGATCTATCAATTCTGAAAATTGTTAGAGAATAATTCGTTTCTTCGCTCTTTGCAAGCATAAAATATCTCCAATAGTTATAGAACCTTCATATAAAGCTTAAGCACATTAATAGATTTTTTTACTATTAGTCAATGAAATAATTTGCACACTAATAAGAATTCACTATTAATTAGAGATGTTCTCTTGGTTTTCAAGAATAAAAAGATAGGTAGCAGTGACGGATCCAAGATTTTATCAAATGAATGGCATCTTATATATTTTAATATCTGTAATTCATTTGATAAATTATGATGATGTGAGAAATTTTATTGAAAAATAAAAAAGTGCACCTATATTATATGGGATATATTGAACTTTACTATTTATAATAAATGCTACAACATAATAAAACAAAATATAAAATGTAATAATCAATTGATTATTTTCAAGCTATAAAAAAAAAAAAAAGATGAAAAAAAAATATATAATTTGTTTAATATTAATTTAATAAGAACTAAGAAAATCGATGTAAAAATATATTTATGAAATAAAATAATTTCAATATCATAAACTTATTTTTATTGGAGAAAGAAGAAGTTAGTGGTTGTGGTGCAGGTGCAAGAAGGGAGGCCGATGTAAATTTTGATGTCAATTTTTGGCCCAACTTTAATAGTATACGACAGTTGGACACTCAACAATATTTGATAATCTAATGTTCAATGTTTGATAACGTCATTGTTAAGTGTGATGACGAATGGGTCATGACATCATATAATTTAAAAAAAAAAGAGTAACTTTTAAGGAGACCTGATTTTGATTATTTTTTAATGAATCCTTAATTAAACTCTTACTCGAGGAAGAGTTTATTTATTTAAAATTAATATGAAAATATGTAATTAAATAATTAATAAATTTACAAATCTGAAAAGATTTTTTCATGTTAATTTCATAACGAGTCTCTATTTGTTTGGTACAAGTAACAAAGGTCGAAAATTTAATATTTAATATTATAAATACTGTTATTAATATTGTTGATGGTATATACTAAAAACTATCATAAAGTAAAAAAGAAAAATATATATATATATATTTAACTACACATAAAGGGGTGGGCCTGGTGGCAGTAATGGTGGAGGTGGAGGTGGGGGTGAAGGTAGAGCGGCGGTGGTTGTCACAGTAATGATAGTGATGGTATTTTAATTGGGTAGAAATTAGAGATTTCATAATGTATATCTCTAAGACACAAACTAAGACATTCAATAGTAATAATAATAAACATTACATCATCTAAATAATTTGAATCAATTTATAAAAATAATAATTTCTATAATT
>JANLJB010029929.1:2088-18626 GCA_026212285.1 Bursera cuneata
GAGGATTTATTGTAGCCAAGTAATATTAATTCCAAATTAATATATACCAAGTAAAAGGCAACCAATCCCATGCTTCCATGTGTCATCCAAGATATTTTGACAAAACTCAACTAAGTCCAACTAGTTTGATTCTTCTCTCCTTTGTCGAGGGACCTATTGGGCTTGGGTTCAAATCCCATATTTCAAACCTTTGTTAATGGACCCAATCCATCTCAAAGCTTAAAACCAATTAGTGATCCAACCCACTAAATTGGCCCATGTATTTTTTAAGTCCATGTGTGAATAGTATATAGAAAATACTATTCACAGCATTCATCCTAGGTGAAAGATGCTCTCGTAACTCCCGTGTCAATCTGTCATTGGTGTATCTTTGAAGTACGATCGATTAGGCCTTCGGATATGTTGGTCGTCAATCATCACGCGTGAACAATCCACAAACTTGAACACCATGTGCCGAGCCCATGATTTACAAGGCATGGTTGGCTTCTAGCAAAGTACCAAGCCCTCTAATTCTCAGAAAGTGTGCGTAAAGCCGTATATCCTTTGTCAGGCGTAGTTCTATATAATTAAATCCTATGTCAAATGTCACGTACAGGGTCTAGGGATGGAACGTGTCTTCTCGAATAATACCGAACATTTCAAATCCTCGTTTGCCATACAATTCTCATGTATGAGCCGTGACCGAAAACAATTCTCGTCACGCTCTCAGATGCTGGCCGGCCCATGAGTTATTGCCGTCAGATCCTGTGTAACATTAGCTCCATATATGCGGAGTGATATGTCCCATCTTGACATTACACTCACTCATAAATAGGTTACGGCACGTCCAACGATAAGCGTTGCTCTAACCTGAAAAGAGCTATTCACGTAAATGTAAAAGCGAACCGCTCTTTAAATGAGATGGCCGTGTAAGTCTCAGGTCTAAGGATTACTTACACCTACCCTGAGCGGATCTCCCATAGACACATAGATAACCAATAGGATTCCGTAGCGGGCCGTGTCTAGTGAATATGTTCTTGTGTCTAAATGGTTAACAATGTTCCCCTATACACTTGCATAAGTATCCGATACTTAGATGTGTGAAAATCATACTGTTATACGTCTATAACTAGTACAAGTGTAATACTAGTCTATCCGTATTATGGATGTCCCGTCTCGACAGTACTTCAACCAGGGACGTTTTAATGATGTTA
This sequence comes from Bursera cuneata, assembly GCA_026212285.1. Taxonomy (NCBI): domain Eukaryota; kingdom Viridiplantae; phylum Streptophyta; class Magnoliopsida; order Sapindales; family Burseraceae; genus Bursera; species Bursera cuneata. Next base: position 3,282 of record JANLJB010029929.1, read on the forward strand.
TATTTATCGAATCGATTTCTTTCTCACAATCAAATCATTCATATAATCATCTATCATAACGCAATCCAATTACAATGATAAAGACATACAATCTCTTTTAATCTGAATATATCACGTATATTTATAATGTGATGCTCTGGGATACAAATCATCTAACAATAACATCTAAATTTTTAGAAACGGTATCATTTAAAACACTCCCTCAAATTTGGGGTCAAAATTTTAATTTTCTCTTAAATTTTTATTTACATTGAATTTAAGCTTAAATGATGTTACTGTATATCTTTAATTTTGTTTACTCTTCCAAAAATTAACTCACAAACTACAAAATTTGTCAAATATAAAAGAAGAAAAAATAAATAAAATCGAAAATAAGGGTAGAATGGGAATATAAAAAATGGTTTATCTTTAAATTAGTCAGAAAATAGGCTCAAAATCGTTATCCACTTCCCTCAACAAGTCTGAGTTACAGTCCAAACACAAGTCAACCTTAGCTTTGCTCTGTACTGCAGCAGTAACTCTCCTTCTTGGTTCCCTCAATTTGTACGGATAGTACCCGTATACATATAACTATATCATGTACATATACATTGGTAATTGTTTCTTCTTTTAGCTATTTGCACTTCCGGGTTCTTTATCTACTTTATGTGGTTTCTCTGTTTAAGCTTCAAGAAGTTTATGGTTTTGCATGAAGCATGTCTTGAATTCCGAAGTGGGTTGTGTTCAATTCATTCAAGGAATGTTGGTGTTGGTTGTATTATACTTATCCGTTGAGCAAGTTTATGTTTCTTGCAGTAGATTTTCTGGGAGTAATTTATTTTTTCTTTGAGGAGTTGAAAGATGTGGGATTGTTGTATGAATGTTCTTAATGAGCACTTCAATGGTTTTATGCGAAAATTTTATCTTTCTTAATGCAAACCAGTGTAGAAGAAAGTCAGTTTATTTGTATCATTCGTCTAGTTTTTTGGTTCCATCTAGTGGTAAAAAGCAAAGATTTTGTGGTTTTGTTGCCAACGCGAAAAAGAATGGTAAACATTCTAAGAGAAGTAGGAAATGGTGGCAGACGTTCTTTTTCGATGATGATGGGAATTGGCTTGGTTTGAAAGATAATGATATGATAGAAGAGGAATCTGATGTTTCTAGTGATGAGGAGCTATCTGAGAATGAGAAGTTTGAGGCTTGGAAGAGGAGGGCGGAGGCGATAGTAGAGTTGAGGGAAGCACAAGAAGATATGAGAAATGAAGAGGGTAGGAGCTGGGAGGATTGGATTGTAGATGATCATGGTAATGGTTCTGATCCTTCTTGGAGTCAAGATTGGGGCAATGGGGTTTGGGAGGGGAAGGATGAAGCGCGTTCAGATCCAATCGAGTCTTATCCTGAAAAGGGGTTGGCTGAGTCTGTGAGGGATTTGGTTCTCGGAAAAGAAGACAATGATATTTTGTATGAAGACCAGGTTTTCCGCTATGCCTCCATGAATTCAGTAAGTACTTATGCGTAATTGTTTATAGTTGCAAAAGCAACTTAAGTTACTAAAGCTTAATTTGATTATCTACTTGTGGTTATTGTATGAGCATATTCTGGTCTCAAGTGCTAATCTGTTGTCTAAAAATCTTCAAAAATTAATGAAGGAATGTATACAACATGGCATGAATAGATCTAGCATAAAAAATTATCACTAATAGGTAGTGTTTATGGAAACTTGCTCCTTAAAAAATAAAGAGAGAGAGAGAGATAAAAGTTCACCATTTAAAACAATGACCTGACCTAAAGTGGAAAGTGTTTGTTGGGGTTTATGCAAAATTCATTGGTCCATTGAAGAGAATATTTTGTTATAACCTGGTGAATGCTATACTGGAGGATTGGAGTAAATGACAAAAATAGTTTAATAATTATTTAATTACATTTGATGGAACTTTCTATGAGGTACTTAACGAAATGTTTACCTTCTCATTAGACTTTTCAGTATTATTAAAATGAGAAACACTATATCATGCTTTTGACTTTGAATTATTTGGATATTCATGACAATTTTGTGGTATTTTCTTTTTTGGATATTTTGCCTCTCGATAAATTTGAGTTTTTAGCTATAGTATATAACTAGACGGCCTAAGCCATACTATCCTTACTGTTTCAGGCTAAATTTCTGGGTTTACTGATAATTATACCCTGGGCCTTGGACTTTGTGGTTCATGACTACGTTCTCATGCCATTTTTAGACAGGTAATCATTGTATAGAACAGTCATAGTTGGAGTAATTTAACTGTCCATACTTTTTCCCTAGCAAAAGCGATTTCTGTATTTTGGATTTACTGAAAATTTTTGAAGTATCCTTCCTAGGGGATTTTCTTGTATCTGCTAATGGTAATGAGTATAGCTCCAAATTTCCAACTTAAACCATTTTTTTATGAACAGATATGTGAAGACTGTACCACTTGCAGCTCAGATGCTTGATGTGAGAAGAGATCAAAAGCTTGAAATGGTCAAGGAATTAAAAGTTGAGAAAGCCAGATTCCAGCTTGAAGTTGAAATTGGAAAATCTCCTTCTCTTTCTGATGAGGAGGTTTGGTGGGAGTTACGACATAAAGCGTAAGCTACTCTTTTTTCCCATCCCCTTTGGGCAAGCTCACTTACCTTATACAGTTCTCATTTTCATTCTTTTAATTTTGCTTGTTATGAAAAAAAGAAGACTGACCTTAGGTACCAGGATCCATTCAGGATAAAGAAAGTTATTAAACTTATCATAGAGTGGGTGGTGAAAATTTCAGTTGAACATTTTATGGCTCCAGCGATACAGCTTGCACGTGGCTATGGAAATATGCAGTACACATGTGCATAATGTATCAATGCAATAGCTTTATTTATTACTGTTTTGAAATAATGATCTAATTGCCAATTCTTATCTGATTCCACAATTAGGGAACAAACCCAAGGAAAGGAAACCAATATCATTTGCAAATTTTTATCATTGGTTAGTCAAAACGCTATCATTCTGGGTGATCATCCATACATGTTTCATTAGTAATTCAAAGTCTATAATTCAGGATTCCCTAATGGTCCTAATTTTAGAAGTTTTCTAGTTTTAGATGGGACTGTTTAAGTTCCTAAAACTTATATCAACTTAATGTTTAGAAGTACATCATACATGTATTTGGGAAGCTCTTTGACCTTCATATTAGAGGTTCTCTAACAATTCATAACTTATAGAACCTTGCTATTCATTATTATGTTGTTATGAGGATCATGAGTTTTACGATTAACAAGTTACCTATCACATTTAAGTCTATGAATTATGGAATTTACAAGACATGCTACACGTTGTATGTCTTGTAGATACATAATACCCACAAGAAAACTTTCCTTGTACCCAATTGTTATAAGCGTAAAGTTCAGAGTTGATTAAACTAAGTGTTTTTCTTATTATCTACTTGTTGCTTCAACAGGTTAGAGTTGCGAGATCAGTGGAGGTTAGAGAACCGTAAAGCATTTGCAAATATATGGTCAGATATGGTATTTGGGGTCTCATTATTCATTCTTTTATACTTCAATCAGAGTAAAGTGAGTTACCCTCTTTTTATCATATCTTTATTTTCTGTATAACATTTTCTTTTGCCCTTACCATTATGAGAAACATACCATCATAATGATGTAGGATCTATAAAGTTTTGTGAATTTTAATTGAGAGCAAGGCACTTATTAGCCTTTGTCATTCTGATGGCAGTCGAGAGATCACTAGACTAGAAAGCTAATTTATCAGATTATTATAAGGTCTGAAGATGGTTTTAATGTCTAAAAGTAGATCGTTCAAAATCCCATAACTCTTGGAACAACCATCGTTGTAGGGTTCAGCGGAGGTCCTTAGATTAGACCTTGGGGAAAGAACAAGAAAGACCAAGGGATTTCTGGGTGCTAATCCCAGGAAAGAAGTGAATAATTGTTCAGTGATAGGAGTTACAACCAGATTGATATAATTTCTGTGAGGAAAGCTAGTAAATTAAAGCACATGAGTGAGGTGAGCTTTTATTGTTGCCTTTAGATATGCAGTTCACCATCTGTTAAACCTTCATTCTTGTTGATCTAGTTCCTTCCACAATCTAGCTATTTCCTAAATTCCATGGTACCTGGATGATCCTCTCTATTCATCTTAAGAGGAGAAAAATTAGACACAAAATTTCGATAAACCTTCCCATCAAAAGGAACTTTTTTTTTTTTTTTTTTTAATTATGTCTTTGTGTTTTCCAAGTGTACAACTTGTTCATTGTTCTTTAATTTTTCTGCCCCCCCCCCCCAAAAAAAAAAGAAAGAGAGAGAGAGATGGAGAGCGAGACAGAGATAGAAGGAAAGATATTGAAGTATTCTTGGAAAAAAATTTCTTATAAAAATATTTTAACTCATATGAAATTACTATAATACCCTGAAAACCGTCTACACATGGTTAGGCTGCACTAAAGGAGTATCAATGTGGTTATGTCTATTTTTCATCTTTGTTGACATTAAATTTGAAACATTCTTGAGGTATAAAAATTAAAGAAGCTACACTGATTGTCTACCAGCACATCTCCTATCAAAAGAATCTACCTGCAACATTTGGCTGCTAAATGGATAATGCCTCTTGCAGTAAATAACATGTACTTTTGTTTCTGGTTAAACATTTCTCTTATAGCACACAAAAACTATTTATGTTTGCTTCTGCATAAGCACACATGGGTAAACATTTGCAATGAGTTAAAATCTGCAGGAAATATCTGTATTTCTGTTAACACTTTGTTTCCTCTCTTTCTTTCCTAATTTTGCAGGTGGCTTTACTGAAATTTACAGGTTATAAAATAATAAATAATATTTCAGATACTGGGAAGGCGTTTCTAATTATTCTTATTACAGACATTTTTTTAGGGTAATTTTTCCTGCTCTCTGCTGAGGTCAGTTGCTAATACATTTTTAGCGTTAATTGATAGGAATATACTCATGCACTGCTAGTTGGCTGGTTTACATTTGGTGGTGAGGGGAGAGGAGGGTTGATGCAACGTCTGGAAATATGCTGTTGTTTACTGATGTATTGAAAGTTTGATATCAAATTTTTACTTCCAAAAACTCTGATCTTTCTTTCAAGTTTTATTTCCTTTTTTTCCCCCCCTCGGATGATTTCCTTTCATAAGTGTAAATTCATTCATTTTTTTATTTATGATTGTTGTTAGTTGATATTAGAAATTGGTCAAGTTTTTTAAAAGCATATGAGATATTTAACTTTTTTTCTGTTACCATCTGGCCTAATTATTTTCCATAAAATGCCGATCTGATCTTGAAAATTTTCACTTTTTTCTGATTTCAATTTGTTTTCCCTTATTTTTATCTTTTAGTGTAACTAAATCTTGTGCCTCCTCGCTGCTAAACAATGATGAAAATAGTTGTATGATGAAAATCTTGTGCTTCCTAGCTGCTAAACAATGATTTTCACTTTTATCTGATTTCAATTTATTTTCCCTTATTTTTATCTTTTAGTGTAACTAAATCTTTTGCTTCCTAGCTGCTAAACAATGATGAAAATAGTTGTATGCTTGCAGATATCATTCTGAATCTGGTTGGCAGACTCTGATGGAGATAGTTGTTGAGCATTATGGTCTTGAAGTTGATCAGGCTGCCATAACCATTTTTATTTGCCTGGTTCCAGTTGTCATTGATGCATGTGTTAAGCTTTGGGTATGTTATATTCAAATTCTCTTGGCACATACCCTGTTTTCGACACAGTACTATACTTTTGGTAGTAACTTTAAGCAGTAATTTCCTGTTATTACAGTCTGTTTGTTATATTTTGGTTCGAGTAATTATCATTAACCATCCATACCTTTTTGTTTTTTTTCACTCATATGGGACGGTTGTCCTTTTTTTCTTCTCTCATCCTTAAGTTTTGAAAAAATCTCTTCTCAAGTCCTCCAGTTAAAAATTCTGTTAGTTAACATCTATTAACCTCCATATTCCAATAAATTTACTATTTTACCTTTACTAACACATAAAAAATAACTAATTTTTTAAGGACGATATTAAGTTAAATGATCAAATTATCATTGAAATAAATACTAATATGTGTTAATATTGTCTATAAAAAAGTAATTTTAATATGTGTTAAGGTAATTTGATTATTTAATTTAATATCGTCCTTAAAAAATTAAGTCATTTTTATGTATTACTAAGAGTAAAATGGTAAATTTATTGGAATATGGAGGTTAATAGATGTTAACTAACAGAATTTTTAACTGGAGAACTTGAGAAGAGATTTTTTCAAAACTTAAGGATGAGAGAAGAGAAAAATGGCAAACGTCCCATATGAGTGAAAAAAAGGAAAAGGTAGGGATGGTCAATGATAATTACTCATTTTGGCTCTCATTTAACACCCAAAACATGCAATTTCCAAGCCCTCAACAATCAATTTTGGGATCATTGTTCATCCCTCTAAAATGCCTCATTTCAACCCCAAATTAACACTAAAAATATCACAAACATCAACATATATTCAACTTAAAACTAGCAACATAAATCTTCCAACAACATCAACACAAATTCAACCTCTAACATACACAACAAACAACCACTTATCAACCAAGAAAAGATAAGCTTACAAGATAAATGTCAAGATAGAACTTCAAGCATAAAGGAAATAAATTCCACCAACTTAAAGGCTTTTCACCACCAATCTGTTTGGCATGAAATTGGATAAAGGAAGCTTCACATGAGAGAGCACTCTCAAAGAAAGAACACACAAAGTGTCTATCAATTTCAAATTATCAAAGTCTAGTTCTATTACAAAGAGAAAGGCTCTTATAATAAGTGGCCTTACAAAAGAAACGAAAGGACAAAAATGCCCCTGAATCATCCCTTACAAGCAAAAAAAATAAGGGCAAAAATTGAAATCTCGGGCATTTCCGTTGCGGCGGTAGCATGTGGGCACCGCAGCATTGAGCTACTGACTTGGTAGCTTACTGTAGCTGCGAAGGGGCGCCATGGCGGTGGACATCTTGCACCGAGGCGGAAAAGCATGATACCAAATTTCGGGTGAGGCAGAGATTTAGCGTTGCGGCGTTGAATGGATTGCGCTGCGACGGTGAGTCTCTGACTTGTGTCCAGAAATTACACAAAAATTACATGTACTTTTACAAGTCTTGACACTATACAAATACAACTTAAACAATAATACTAGATAGTGTCAAATGAAAGGATTATATCCTAAAACACTTAAACATAAATGAAATTACATCAATTACCACAAAAGTCCAACAAAATTCTTTATTTAGGAGGCTATGCAATTCAATTAGTTAGCATCTAAGTGGATTTCATTGCATCCCAATGATGAATTTAGATTAATTACCACTTTTGGATTGATCCGGGTTGAAATCGACCTTAGGCTTGTTTGGGCCAGAATATATCACTGTTCATTACTTCATACCTGTTGTCCTTTGCAACTGAGTCATGCTCAGGAACACACCTCTTATTTAACCTAAAAGACTAATGGAAAATAATTCTTCTTTCATGTACACAGTTCACTCGCATATGGAATGGCCAACATTTATTTTTCTTTTAAAGACTGAACATACTATTAAATTTGGGGTTCAGGAATATGTCTCCATTCCTAAATGTCCGTGTCCAAATCAATGTTTTTGTCTAGACACGTTCATACTTGTTCGCTATACAAGTTATACATGCTGATAAGTGTTTCGAGCAGATGTGTGGCTGCTGCTTCAGGATTAGCTTCTTTCTTCTTTTTTTATTTTTTCTTTCTTTTCGTTTATTAGATAGCAATTAAGGTTGTTTCTAATATGCAAATTTAATGACCTATATTGAATGCATTCGTTGGATTAAGTTGCTAACTTTATCAATGTAGAACAAGTGTATCATTTAATTTATTTTTATATATATTCAGACGAAAAGAATCAAAAGTATTAAAATTCATTCTGCAGTTAAAAATGATGTCATAATTGTTTAAAAAAAATTAAATAAAAAAGAAAAAAACCATATTTCTACTGCTCTATGGTCCGCTACTAACACCATTGACACACCTTTCTGTCTGTATATTATTTTCTAATTTATGCATTAATAAACTGGTTTAGCTCAAAATTACACAGCCATCCACAAGTGTTAATTTTTTAAGTTTTCTAGAATAAGTTGAGTTATATCAAGTAAAACTGGGTAATATTAGTAGGATGACTGCTTTTACATGAAGACAAGTCTAGATATTCTCTAATTAATCATACATCTCAGCTTCTTGTTTCATTCTTCGGATTGTATTTGATTGGAATATGTAAATTAATTCAATAGTTAAGGGGATAATACCAGTAATGGTGTTTCTACCCTACAGAACTACTTTTGGTTATTCAAAAAATATTTTACATTGCTTTATATTCAATTATGTGTATGCTAGATGCTAAAGAATTGCAAATAGGTATAATCAAATTTCTTGCAAGCATGCTCTCTTTTTGCTTAATAAGATCAATAATTCTTACCTATTTAATTGTTTTCCCTGTGCAGCTATTCAAATTTCTTCCAAGGTTATCCCCAAGGGTTTCGAATATATTCCAAGAAATGAAGCGTCACTAGTGAATTATTTTTAATCGAGTTTTGCTGTCCATTTGAGAAAATACCAGACAAGGTAAAAAAGTATTACCAACACAACAACTTTTTTTTTTGGTCCTCCACATTTCCATTTCCTTCCCTTTCCGTCTTCCTCTATAGAGGCTTATGTAGATTTGTGAGTATTTTTACATCAGAAATGAGGTCTCAGGATTGCTAAAATGAAGATCATATTTATGGGAATGTAAGAGCTCATCATTGTTGAGATTTTTCTGTTTAAATGGATCTATGATGCTAAGGTGATAGAACAATAAAAGATGATGATTATTAGTTTCTCTTCATGACTTTATGTACTGCAGAATGCTTGAAAAGCTGTCAATCTGCATAATGTTTTAATTGATTTCTTCATCTATGGTTCCCCCCACCTGTAGATTTGATAACCCTCGTTTTCTGCTCGAGAGTGGTTTTCTTTATTCAATCATTCGTCTTAATTTCAGTATAAACACAATGATGCAGTGCACAATGATGCAGTGCACAATGATGCAGTACTCCATGGTTGTTAAATGAATATATTTGTGGTTGAGCCCATTTGAATTTCTGGAGAGAAGTTTTACGAAATTGTGAAACAACAAACACAATGCAACCCACTTGTTTTACCAGGTATCCTGGTGTAGGACAAGTTAGGTTAAATTAGAGTTTTTTAGGGACTCTAGTTGGCTTTCTAAATTAGAAGGAGCTATTTTATCTTATCCACTATTATCGACCGTTGGTTCGAACATACATATAGATAATCTAACGGTGGACTATACGAGACTTTTTTCTGCACCTTAATTTTTTCGACCATTAAGATAATCTATCAGCGGACAATGAATAATTTATTAAAAGACTAAACTACCCTCAATCTCGTTTTCTTATTATATAAATTAAAGAAAAACTTAAGACAATTATACAAGTTAACTCATCATGCCCTCATGCAATGCCCTTAATCTTGCTTAATTGTTTAACATTGTCTGTGTTCTTATTTTTTAAGGTCTTTTTTTATGAAGTTATGCGGACTTAATTTATATAATTTTCTTAAGTTTGTTTTATTAACAGTAAAAACAAATCTCAGGGAGTGTCCTGTCAGAAATGAACCTAGGCATGTCCGAGACCAGCCATAACTAAAGTTAAGGATGTTATCGTATATTTCAGAAATCTTACACAAGAAATTCCCTAATAATAACTCAAAAGTTGTGAGTTCAAACTTTCACGAGGCACATATGCTTATAGAATTCCCATCTATCTGTTAGACCTAGGTTTAGTACTTGGGAATTGCAAACCTATTCAGATTTGTGTTAAGCCAATTCCCTAATAACTTCCTTATATATAATAACACGCAGGTGCGTTATGCACTGAAGTTTGCATTTAAAACCTCCAACAACAAACCATGGTATGAAGCGGTTTTAGCAGACATAAAAATAACAACAAGTCTTGGGGTTCAGAGGTTGATTGTGAAAAGTGACTCACAGTCGATAGTAGGGCAAATCAAGTCGGCATATCAGGCTAAGGAAGACAGCATGATAGCCCACTTGTAAAAAATCAAAAAGTTCAAGCAAAGTTTTACAGAGATAGAAGTCGAAAAGTGAAGGATTCCAACCCAAGATCATGTTATAAGAAGATTCAAGAAGAAAAACTTACATAATTCCTTTGCTTATGGTTGATCTTTTTTACCTTAAAATCACCTCAAAAACCTACACACAATCAACCAATGGTTAGATACTCATATGTTCCTTCAATGTGATGAATTCCTGCTAAAGAATATTGATGATTCAAAGCAAAATCATCCAAGGAAAATGAGAGCAAAAATTGACAATAAATAGGCTAGAATGAGATAGAAAATATTTCATTCAACTTATTATACACTAACATCCTAATTAGGTGTTAATGCTTTATATGTAAGAAAATCCAATTAATCCAATTAATTATTTTCTTAATTAAGATTTATAATGGTCAAGTGTTAAGTCAAACCATTTTTAGCCAAGAAAATCGAAACGAATATTACATGAATATTCCATGTGAAAATCAACTAACTCCAATTAGTTTCATTCTTCTCTCTTTAGTCCTCGGGCTTAATGGGCTTGCGCTTAAACAATTGGATCGAAGCTCAATTGTTTATTAAATTAGAGGTTAATCCCTATAACAAATGTACTTGAAGCATGTGCCTTGCCCTGCTTCTTGTTCTTCAGATCCGTCTTGTACTTCCTGCAGTCACGTTTCTAGTGACCTTTCTTTTTGCAGTACAAGCAGATATCCTGAGAATGATCAACTATCTTAGATCCAATCCTAAGACCAGTCATAGCTCCCTGAACTTTCTTAATGCCACCAGAAGGGCCAGAAGAGAAAGCTTTCTTCTTGCCTTTCCGCTTTTTCCCTTTCTGAGAGGATTTAGCAACATGCGCCTCGCACTTCCTCCCTTTATTGATCTCTGGCTCTGCATCCTTAGCCATGGACATCAACTCTCGAAGAGTTAATTCCTTCTAGAGCATGTTGTAGTTCAAAATAAAACTATTCCAGCTAGGAGGCAGAGACTGCAACATTAGATCAATATACAACTCGGCATCCATTAAGAAATTCAGAGCAGCTAGCCTATCAATACAGGCTATCATGTCTGAAATGTACTTCTCAATAGAAGTACCGTCCAACCTACGGCTTCCAAAAAGCCTTCTTAATACATCAAATCTCTTAGTTCTAAGACTGGAGGTATGCAAGTCCTATAACCTTGCCATAATCTCATTGACTGTATAGCCTTTGTTCTGACGGTAAAAGGTAGGATTCATGCCAGCCAGCATGATACATTGAGCCTGTATGTTGTCGTCATGGTGCTTTCTGTTAGATGATTTGTGCCACAGAGCATCACAATATGAATATACGTCGTATATTCGAAGTAAAGAAAATTGTATGTCTTTATCATTGTAATTGGATTATATTATGATAAATGTCCATATGATGTGAATATGAATGATTTGATTGTGAGACACAAATCGATTCATGAAAATATTACATCATTAAAACGTCCCTGGTCGAATTGCTGTCAAGACAGGACATTCACAGTACGGATAGACTAGTATTACACTTGTACTGGTTATAGAARTATAACAGTATGATTCTCACAAATCTAAGTATTGGATACTTATGCAAGTGTATAGGGGAACATTATTATTCGTTTAGACACGGGAATATATTCATTGGACATGACCCAATACAGAATCTCATTGGTTATCTATGTACCTATGGGAGGTCTGCTCAGGGTAGGTGTAAGGAATCCTTAGACTTAAGACTTGCACAGCTATCTCATTTAGAGAGCGGTTCACTTTGACACTTGCGTGAATAGCTCTTTCCAGGTTAATGAAAGAAATTTGAAAGAAATTTGAAAGAAATTTGAAACACTTTGTGTGTTCTTCACTTTGAGAGTGTTCTCTCATGGATATAAAAACTTTTATCCAAATTCAAGCCAAGAATTTGGTGGTGGTGTAACTTCAAGTTGGTGGATGTCATCCTTTATACTTGAAGTCTCATTTGGCAACTTATCTATCTTGTAAGTTATCTTTTCTTTGTTTTGTTAAGTTGTTTGTTGATTGTTGGAGCAGTATAAAGTTGTTGTTGTTGTGAAGTTTGTTGTTGTTGTTGGAGTTCTATGTGTTGATTATGTTGAAGGGTGATTAGTTTAAGTTGAATACATGTCATTTATGTTATTTGTAGTGTTGAATTGAGGTATTTGAGAGGGTGAACAAAAATCCTGAAATAGCATTTTGAGGTCTTGATAAATCACTCCAATTGGTGTTATAATGATCCATTTTGGATCAGTTTGTGCTCAAAGAACCAATTGTCCCTTTTCAAACTTTTTTTTATACCTTCTATAGTGAAGATGTGTGGTAAATCTCTTTTATCCTCTCAGGGCAATAATATTTGAAGATTATTGAGATCATTTTAATAGAACAATAATCTTTGAAGATTATGCAGATTATTTTAATAGGGCAATAATCAGACACTAGCCTTGATTCTCAGATAAAGGGAACTCGATATAAAGATGATGTTCTTCTTTAGGCTCCTTTTCCTATTCTGTAATATTTCTTTACCTATTTTTTGAATCCTGATTTTTTCGAGTTCTTCTTGTAGCAAGTATCCCTGTTCAACAATTTAGTCGATCTCGTTTGAAGGCCTACTAGGTATTTGCTTACTCGGTTCCTTATCGGTATTAAGTCTTATACTCGGAAGGCACTTATTTATGTTATCGACTAGTATCATCTATTTAAAAGTGTTGCTTGGTAGGTCTTGAATAGGTATTTAAATCTTTTCTCAAGTTACCAAAAATACCAACCACAAATATATATATATAAATACTTAAATCTAATTAATTAAGTCTTATTACAAAGAACTTAAAAAGTTAAAACTTTTCATAAATATAAAATATAATAAATATCTTTTATTATGGCATTCTAAAAATAAAACTACCAAATTTTTTAACTATATAATCAAAATATCATTGCATATTACGATATAGATAATAAAAAAATTATACTTGTTAAGTTTTATTATAATTCCTCTAATAAAAATGATAACTTAGGGATATTTTACTAAGAATATTATTGTTAGTTTACAAAATCTCAGGATTATCATATTGCTTGACCAAACTTTAAAGATGTCAATTAAAAACATCTTCATGGTAATTGTAATGTGATATTTTTTTAACACGGTTGAATATTGGATTAATTACTTAGGGGTCGTTTGTTGGAATCACTTATCACTTAAAAACATTTAAAAATACTTAAAAACTTATTACCACTTTTTTCAATCACTTAATAATATGTTTGTTTTTTCTTTTCTAGACATCTTCAAAAAAAGTTTTAAGAATGTATTTTAATTTTAAATTGACATATTTATCCTTAATAAAAAATTCACTTATTTAAATTATTTAAAAAAATTAAATTGAAAAATTCAAATACATATGTAAAATAAAATTAATAGTTTTATTTATTAATCTTATTTAAAATTAATTAATTAATTAATTAAAAAATTTAAGAAATTTGAAAATTACTACTACTATCTGAATCAGCCATTGTTAGTGTCGTACATTCAAAAATATCGCTGGTATCAATTTGATGGTGTTATGACGATCTATCACAATATGTGATTAGTTTTTTATTTTTATTTTTCCGAAACTAAATGCATATTGTGATAAATTGTCACCAACAATCATATTGGTGCTAGATTCGTCGCTAGACATGAGTTTACTAACTACAAGAAAAATTTTCGGTAATGGCTCCGACAAAAATAATTTTTTTTTATTTTGTATTTTCTAAATATTTATTAATCATACTTAATTTAAAGAAATTTAAATTATTATTTAATTAAGGTTTATATATGATAACTGATAAGTGAAAGAAAACAAATACCCGCTTAGAGTTTGTTTGGATCACTAAAGTCTTAAATCTTAATAGAAAAAAAAATATATATTAATAAATCTTCTATGCATTGAAAAATTAACCGAAATAACTTAAACTATATACGATCTTTAAAAATAATCAACCTTATTAATTTATATGATTTACCCACCTATTTCTAAATTTAAAACCAACAAATCCTGATCATATCAGACAGTCCACCAGAATCTCCCTCTGTCTTGTCTCCCTACATCTTGCCCTTTATCTCACTGTCCTCCTCAGCATCCAAGCACTTCGCTGGCCTATAGTACATAATCAGAATTTATCATGTTTCAAAAATGAACACTAATTGACACAGTTAATTATTAAATAGTATCAATTTTTGGATCTTAAATAAGAGGGATTAAAATGCTCTTATTTAATATGGAAATTTTTCATTGACATCTCTCAACTTTGCTAGAATGAAATGACAGCTTAATGTTTCACATATGAACACTAACTGATACTCTTCTACATATTATTTTAGGAATAGAGACAAAAATACTATTGGGCTATTATTTTCATTTTAAATTATATAAATTTTAAATAAAATAAAAATATATATGAATTGATAAATCCTATATTTTGAGAAATTAATCGAAATAATCTAAATTATAGACTGTTTTTTTAAAAAAATCAACCCTTTTAATTTATATAATTTGTCCAATCATTTCTAATTTTATGACCAAAATATCCTTGCCATATAAGACAGTCCACCGGAATCTCCCTCTTTCTTCTCTCTCTGCATCTTGTTCTTGTATCTCACGGTCCTCCTCAACATCCAAGCACTTTGCTGGCCCATAGTACACAATCGAACTGTCTCATGATCCTCCTCAACACCCGTCACCATTGCCTGTGCTAAAATGGGAGGGGGTGGAAGATCTAAACCCCCAAAAAGATTGTTTGGTGATATCTCATTACATGAATTCTGGAAGTGATAAATGAATGAATTCTGATGGTGATGAATTGTTTGTAGTTTGCATTCTTGTCTATGGTTATTATATATAAATTTGGTGCAGGTGTTGTTTGCAGACCCAGTGTGAATCTGAAACTTCATGGCCAGCAGATATGCATCATGGGATGGAAGTTCGTCTTTGTCTTTCCAGTGGGCTAGTTGCCCAAGCTTTATGCAATAAGTTTGATTGTTATCAGCCATCGAATTGAATGTGTCAATCAATGAAGGATTCCCAACATGTGCTTTCTTGAGGATTGAATTCTTCTGTCTCATTAAAACTTGAATTGCATCTTGCTACAACTTAGAAAGTGTATACCCAAGTGTAGGTTGTCTTAAATAATATAATCCTTAGTGAGTCTAAGTGTCGAGTCCACA
>JANLJB010029930.1:0-18636 GCA_026212285.1 Bursera cuneata
ATTGAAAGTTATGCTCATTTTACTTGGCCTGCATCAAAGTAACTAAAAATAAAAATTTACAATAATAATTCTTTTAAGCTCAATACAATGAAAATAGTCATATTAATAGTACTTAAAGTGTAAAAATAATGATTTAAACTTTTAATAAATATACACTTTTAAGCTAAATATGCATGAGGAATCTATAGGATATAGATATCCATGGACTAGTATAGTTTCGTTTGAGTTTCATTCTTCTTAACAAATTTTGACAGGTTTATAATTTTCATAGAGATTTTGGAAATTTGCTTGTTGGAATATTGTATTAATACTTGAGAGAGATTAATGAATAAATTTTTGGATTCTCAACCATCAATATAATAATCAAGATTGATTTAGTTAGGAAATTTTGGTAGGATTAGCCATGGTGAATCAAAATTCCTATATATTATAATAATCAAATTAATTTTTTATGATATTAACTTATTTCAATTTAATTATTTACAAACTTTTTTCTCGGTTGGTAGAATAGATAAAAAATTTAACAAATTGTGGTAGTTATCATAAGTTTTCAATCTTTTTGGGATGATACTTGTATTTATTCACTTTATTACTTGTGGTGACTTGTGCACTTGCAATTTTTGAGCATCAGATGGTCAGAAGAGTTGTAGCCACATCTTGAGTGATTTCTACTTTCTCTTCCTCGTCCAATCATACGTTTTGATCATCATTCTTGTAAGTATTGATGTTTACTTTTGGAATTTAAGTGAATTGGTTGGGCATTATTGATGATTTTACAACAAAAGCTTGTTATTATCCCCAATTTGAGTACTTTTGTAAACCACGCTCTTGATATATTTGTTGAAGAATGATATTTGATGAGTTGAACGTCGACAAAGTCTTTTTTATCATATTTTTTGGGTCACTTTCTAGCTGCAAACTTTCAAAACTTTCAACTGTGAAGTAATCTTGAAAAATATTGAGTTGTAATTAGTAAAAGTTTTGAAGTCTTGAAATCTGAGATTGATCCAGTCTTGTTGAACTTGTTGAAGTAAAACATCAGTCTTGTGATGGAATCTCTCTTCCAAGCTTTTTCACAAATTTAATGAATCTTCTTGCTTGTGATATTCTACTTTCAACTTCTCATTCAAATAGTGGAGAAAGAAATTCATAGCTTTTGTTTTGTTTTGCATGAAAGTATGATTTCTTTCCTTGGTGGTGTTTTTAAGATTCATTGCACATAAATAACTCTTTACACTTCTGATCCAAGATAAATGTTTGGCTTATCTCCCATCAAATGTAGCAAATTGGAGGCTTGCAATGTTTGACATCTTTCAAATATTCTTCCAGCCATTCTTTGTCTTCTTCCTCTCTTGTTTTTTGTTTTTTTAAATTATTTTCTTCTCCTATATAACAAGGAAACAATAACAAGTAAACAATTTACTAGTTTTAGTTTTTAATGTAAAAGATCTAACAAAATGGTAACCACCAAGTGAAATCATAAAACTAGTGGGCTATCTTCATACTTGAATCTATTCGTACTGATAACAAATTATGTAAATAATAGTAAAAGTAATAGATGAAGGTTGATGTTCAAGAGTATAGAAACATGAAGGGCGAAAGGAAGTGTAAAGCTCTAATATTTCTCCAGTAGAGAGCAATTGAAAGCTCTCAAAACCGTGTATTACAAAGTGAGGCACATGCCTCTTTATATGGTAGTTTTGCACCGCCAAACCGCCCAAAATGGCCAATCAAAATTGGCTTTATAAATTTGAGTTGGGTTGGCATTAGAGTCTAAGTAGAGTGGCAAGCCATGTTGCAGTATTTGACATGCAATTTCTCATGCTTTAGATTCAACATCTCTAACACATAAAGGCTTTGTGTTTATGTAGGCAGAATGCTGTTGGGAGTTAGTGAGGGGTGTAAGATGATACTGCAGTCGTACTCCATCTCCACTTCTCTCACCTCTCATCATAACATGATTTACTTTTTTAAGGATTGACTTACTTTTTTATTAAAAAAAAAAGACTAAAAATCCCTCTAAGATGAACTTGTTAATTGGAATTAAGATTTTGATTGTGGGAGATAAAAAAATACATACCTTTGAAAAATCAAATTTGATAATTTAAAAGTTATGATCTATCTAATATTCGATACTAACGAATATGTATAACAACCATTAAATGTTTATGTTAGATATTGTCTGTTATTAGGTTTTAGTATCCGACAGCAAAAAAAAAAAAATCTATGTCTATCTATAGGACTAAATCAGAATGAGTAATTATC
This sequence comes from Bursera cuneata, assembly GCA_026212285.1. Lineage (NCBI taxonomy): Eukaryota > Viridiplantae > Streptophyta > Magnoliopsida > Sapindales > Burseraceae > Bursera > Bursera cuneata. The sequence goes on from JANLJB010029930.1 coordinate 2,266, forward strand.
AATCACTACCCATATCTTTTATTTAAATTTCATTCAAATGAGACTTTTATATTTTTTCTTTTTCACCATCCCTAAGTTTTCAAAAAAATCTTTTATCAAGTCCTTTAGTTATATTTTTTGTTAATCAACATTTGTTAACCTTTATATTTTAACAATTTTATCATTTTACCTCAACTAACAAATATAAAGAGAATACTAATTTCTAAAAGATAAGATTGAGTTAAATGATCAAATTTCCCTTAAAATAAATACCAACATTTTAACTAAGAGCTGCAACATATAAATGGTGTTTTATTCATATTTAGAAATGGTGAATGAATTTTTTTTACTTATTATATAATATTTTATTGGCAATATTATTTTTCAAAACTTATGTTCTGATGGTTTTTATTTATTTTTATATTTACATATTTATTCATATTTTGATGGTTTTTATTTATTTTTATATTTACATATTTATTCATATTTTATCTTTACTAAATTATTAATATTTTATAACATAATTATTTTGAAAAAAACTGGTCCCCCGGTGATTAGACGTTATTACAGCATCACCCCAAGTTTAATCATAATCATCACAAAATCTCTTGCTAGTGTATTTTTTTATTGAAATATCAAGTTTACCTTTATGTTAAATAACACTTACAACTCCTGAGTTTATTAAATAATCGATTAGCTCCCATGATTGGTAGAAACCTCTTCTACATTTAGGGGGTTTTGTGAATATTTATAAAATCTGTTAGGAGATAGTGTAATAATATCTAACTATAAAAGAGTTATAATCTTTTTTCTATTTAGAAATATAGGAAGACAGCTAATAAATATCAATTTATCTATTTATTTGTTATTAATTAACGAAAAATGTAACTGAAGGACTTTAGAAAAGATTTTTCGAAAACTTAGGGATGATGAAAAAAATCGATAAAAATCTCGTATGAGTAAAATTTAAATAAAAAATAAGGATGATAATCGATAATTAGTAATAATATCAAAATTTTGGGAGCAAGTCTATTTCAATTTTTTATTACTATACCCCTGAACCGTTAAGCTAATGTGAGTTTTCCGTCGGTACAAGTATCTTATGTTGTATTTCCCCAAACGTTTGCGGTTTTTTTATAAACGTGGCAAACCTTGTAACCGCGTTGTCTTATAAATTGGCAAAGCCCAATTGGCGTTGGCCCACTAATTCTTTTTGGATTCTAACGCAAACGTGGATATATCCAAACCCGATCCTATACAGTCAGGCTACTCATATATTTTGCCCGCGCTCTTAGTTTTAGGGTTGTGTCACTGCTTGTTGCCCGTTTCGTTCAAAGCTTCTATTACTGAACTTGCCATTCGCAGCTTTAAATAACCATCTCTAGAGTCTGAGACCAGCCGCCGCACCACTCCGTAACAATCGGCATCATGGCGGCAGAAGAAGGGATGAAGAAGAAGAGAAATCGAAAGCGCAGTAGAAGTAAAACCACCTTGGAGAAGCAACCGATGACGGATGATGTGGTTGAAGAAGAGGAACAGGAAGGTACTGAAGAAGCAGAGAAAGAGAGTGGCGAAGATGAGACGAAAGAGAAAGTGAAAGTGAAGAGCGGAGGTGGCATAATGAGTATGACGTCGTTTGAATCTCTGGGATTGTCTCAGCAAACTTTTAGAGCTATTCAGGATATGGGTTTTCAGTATATGACTCAGGTTAGATTTTTTGTTAATTTTTAATTGAAGATGATGATATTTGGGAAAATAGCAAAACTCTAATTAAGTTGTTAGAACGATACTAGACGCCTTCTAGTAAGGTTTCAAGCTGCTTGTCCAGCGCATTATCGAATATTACACCTCAAGTTAGATTTTGTGTTTATTCAGGACATGTTAGATTTTGTGTTTATTCAGGAGATGTTAGATTTTGTGTTTATTCAGGAGATGGGTTTTTAGTATATGACTCAGGTTAGATTTTGTGTTTATTTTTGTTTTAATTTTTAATTGAAGATGATGATATTGGGAAAATAGCAGAACCCTAATTAAGTTATCAAAACAATACTAGACACTCGTCTAGGAAGGTGTCAAGCTGCTTGTCAAGGACATAATAGTAATTTGTCACTTGAGGTTGAACTTGGTTTTGAATTTGTATTCAAATAACCTGATCAGGGAGGGAAGGATGTTTGGATAATTGAGAATTTGGTTGTGGAATTGTTTTTATTGAGTTTATTTTATACTCTCGTCTATCAAATTACGGGCTAAGACTTTAGTTGGTAGCGAAGTGCTTCATTTTGTTGCCTATTGAAAATTTGGGTTTTATTAACACTTTGAGCAAAGCAGAATTTATTGTATTATATCATTTTCTAATGCCTATTGAGATGTTTACATAGAACTTGATAGAGTTAACAAAATTACGGGGATGTTTAATATGAATTGGATTTCTATATAGTGAGAGCTCATGATTAGGAAATAAAATGCTTTTTTATATATATATTGGTTTTATACTTGGCAATTAGCAAACACTTGCAGATTTAACCTACGTCTAAAATGAAATTTCTGCTCATCACATATAATATTGCTTTGGCTGGGTAGGATTTCTTGTACACAACCTCCTTTTACATTTTTCAGAAATGTTTTACTTTTTTATCTAACTTCTTATAGAGCAAGAATGTATAATATCCACAGTAGATTCATGAAGATATTTTCAACCACTCTGTAATGCAAATTGTCAACATGGAGATTTTAAATGTCTTATTTCTTATATTTCATTTCAAATCCAGATTCAAGCCAGAGCAATCCCACCTCTTATGGTTGGCAAAGATGTGCTTGGAGCTGCGAGAACTGGTTCAGGGAAAACCCTTGCCTTTCTAGTACCAGCTGTTGAGTTGTTGTATAATGCCCAATTCACCCCTCGGAATGGAACTGGTGCTATTGTCATTTGTCCGACTAGGGAGCTTGCCATTCAGGTGAAAATCCATGTGATCCTTTTCCACAGCTAATAACGTCAACAATTTGTTAAAAGTTGTATCTTCTTTTTAATTTTTTTTTTCTTTTCAGTAATTATAATAAAAGTTTGATTATGCTACAATAAGTTCTGTTTGATTATGCATATACAGATGGTGAATATCTTAAGATGCAAAAATAAGATTCATTCCATTATATATTTTCAAATAGCTAACATCTTAAGTAATGAGAAATAAATTGTTTGGTTGGAGCTCTACTCGACGCTGAATTAGAAATATGGGAATGTATGATGTCTTGTTCTTGCTTGATTAAGTGTAAATTTTGTCTATTGCTGGATTTTTTGGTAAGATCTTTGCAGTTAGTTTTGTTCTTCTGGAAACTTATCTTGGTTATGTTACAACTTACAAGTGGCTCCCTGCTCTGTTTGTTATTTGTTTATTAGTGATATGATGTAAATATGCAATAGTAACTTGTTATAGCTTGAAAAGGAATCAGCAAAAACAAGAGATGATGCACTGAAATGATGATTATCTAAATGTAGAATGCTTGTCTCTTAAAGGGGATATATATGACATAATTGAAAACTTGTCTCTTAGAGATGTGAATCATTTCCTCATCTCTTAGTTTCTCCTGCCTTGCTTCTTTTTTCTAAACTATACTTTTTCCCAAGAGCAAAACAATTATTAGAAGTGATAGAAAAGATGTTAGTTGTAAACATCTTTTTTCTCTTTTGTTCTTGCTTTCCAATTTGGCAACCTAAAATTTAGATAAGTGTCTTAAGTTAGGCAGTCTGATACGGGCTTCAAAATCTGTGTTTTTGTGTTCACCTGTTAATTTTGACTATTCTTAATAGTTGATTCAATTTTGAAATATTACAGACTCATGCTGTGGCAAAGGACCTTCTCAAGCACCACTCGCAGACTGTTGGCTTGGTTATTGGTGGTTCAGCTAGAAGAGGAGAAGCAGAACGAATTGTGAAAGGAGTAAATTTATTAGTAGCAACCCCTGGTCGGCTTCTTGATCATCTTCAAAATACCAAGGGGTTCATATATAAGAACTTGAAGGTCAACAGATTAAATTTTTTCTTCTGGAACTTAAATTTTGTACTTAGGAATAAACATGTTTGCTTATTTATCTTATATATACAAATATTTTCAAAATAATCTCTTGGACTTGCAGTGCCTCATGATTGATGAAGCTGACAGGATATTGGAAGCTAACTTTGAGGAAGAAATGAAGCAAATTATGAAGCTTTTACCAAAGAAGGTAAATAATGTCAGTTAACAGCACTGGTGAAGTTCCTGTTTCTTGTAGAAGAGAAAGAAAAAAAAAAAAATGAAACAACACAGTTGGAGTAATATAATAAATACACTTTAAAAGTAGATACACTATGTTGCTTCAACTTGTGATGCGTTTGATAGGGTGAGAACTTAGCTTCTTTCTTATAATTATTTTTGGTTGAAAGTGATATACTCTTTCAAGAAAACGTGGTTAAAAAAAGTTGTCAGTTCATATGATATATCACTTTTAACCAAATCGACAACCTTATGTGGTGGGCCTGATGCTTATTCATTGCTGCTTTATTGTTTGTTTTGACTTTAGCATTGCTTCTATATGTAATGTAATTTATTCTGTTTTATCAGCAGTTGTTCTGGGTCCAGTTGATTATTTTTTCTTAGTTATGCTTAAGTCAATAAATGTTTTTCTTTCATAGTTTTTTTTTTTTTTTTTTGGCAAGCTATATTTGTTAATATCCAAGGATTTTAAGCTTATCGGGTTTCTACTTAATTTGCAGGAGAGGCAAACTGCTTTATTTTCTGCTACTCAAACTAAAAAGGTTATTCTAAACTCATACTGTTAATAATCCTCTAGCTCCTTCGGGGCTTTATGTGCTGTCATGTTTGTTTGTTTTTAATATCTTATCAAGTTTATTTTCTACTTGGAAAGTCATATGTCTCATCAGTCAGAAATTTATGTTTTTCATCTTTTAGTTACTTTATCTCAATTTTGACCCAGATTCTATGATGTTTTTTGTGGAACCTGCAGGTTGAGGATCTTGCTCGCTTGTCATTTCAGACAACTCCTGTTTATATTGATGTTGATGATGGGAGAACTAAGGTAGATGTGGAGCTGAATTGTAATCTTTAAATACCTACAAAATGCCCATGCATATACCCCCTGCTTAAAGCTGATGAGAGTTCGTCATTGTAGGTGACTAACGAAGGATTGCAACAAGGATATTGTGTTGTGCCTAGTGCCAAAAGATTTATCTTGCTATATTCTTTTTTGAAAAGGAATCAGTCAAAGAAAGTGATGGTATTCTTCTCATCATGTAATTCAGTCAAATACCATTCAGAACTTCTCAGATACATTCAGGTGGATTGCTTTGATATCCATGGAAAGCAAAAGCAACAGAAACGAACCTCTACCTTCTTTGATTTCTGTAAGGCAGAGAAGGGCATCTTGCTGTGTACTGATGTAGCAGCCCGTGGACTTGACATTCCTGCTGTGGTATGTTTGTGTTTTATGATAAAATGCTAACACCATCACATCTGATGTAGAATATAGAATATGATTCCAGGATTATACTTTGGCATCAATTAAATTAGAAAAATAATGTCACCAGGGAGATAGTTAGGTTTTTTAACTAGGTTTCATCTTGTGGTAGAATTGAATTGGATTAGGCCTGATAGTGACTGGAACAACTTGCAGAGAAATGGAAGAGGAATGAAGGGAAAATCGTAGGCATGCACCTAGAATTCCTTAGGCACTCGACCTAAGATCGCTTGGCTTTTCACCTGGTATTATGGTTGTCTAATGCAAAACATTTTGAAGCCTTGAATGTTATTTGTTGGAGTTGAATGCATTATATTGGTATACTTAAGACTTTCATATTTTCCTAATCCTTAAGGACATGTCCACAAATCTTAAGTTAGCAGATTAGCCTGTTTCACTAGAGTTGAAGAAACAGATAATTAACAGATCTGGTGGCTTTCTGAAGCAGATAATATGGATCAATTGCCTGATTGCTTCCATTCTTTAAAAGAAGGCTGCACACTCTGATCTAAAATTGGCAATTATTAGAATCCCCTGTAAAATGAAGGTAGCAACCTAAGAGACTATTCAGGTATCATAGATGGAGACCATATACAGACCTACAGAAAATTTTCCGGAAGTTGAAATTTTATCCAGCTTTAATTATGAAGATGGTCGTTTTAGATACTGCCGTTTGTGAAAACAATAAATTAAGACGCAAGATTTCTGTGAAAAGAATAAGTTAAGGCACAAGATTTCTAGAAATGGCAATAATAGTTATAACTGTTCTAGACCATGGCTGCATGCGCTGGTTTAATTATGTTTTTTCGTCTAAGATTGCAATTGATATGCACTTTTCCTGACCCTCTCTTTTCTCCTCTGCTTGTAGGACTGGATTGTGCAGTACGATCCTCCTGATGAACCCAAGGTGTCCTTGAATTTTTCTTGATAATGTTTAGTTAATCTTTTTCATGTCATTGTTGTTCATATATGTCAAGTAGCGTATAACTTTTGATTTCTACTTTCAGGAATATATTCATAGGGTTGGTCGAACAGCTCGTGGAGAAGGTGCAAAAGGAAATGCCCTGCTTTTCCTTATCCCGGAGGAGTTACAATTTCTTCGGTATCTGAAGGTCAAGTATCAAGTATTTTAGTTAAAAAGTGGGGCATAAAGCTCAAACTGATTTATACAACTGCTATCTGATGATCTAAAATGCCACCTATACACAATAATGAATTAGTTGTCCTTTTTTGTGTAAGCGTCTTTAGTGTGCTTTCCTATAAATATTTATGGTAACTGACTGAAAAATGAGCACGCTTGAAATCAGTGGTCACCAATTTGGAACACATAAGAAGCAAATGCAATAATGAACTTTTTTTTAATGGAAGCTGGGATGTAATAAGCTACTTTTTTTTTTTAACTAGTAATTCTGTGCTACTTTCAGGCAGCAAAAGTCCCTGTTAAGGAGTATGAATTTGATCAAAAGAAGTTGGCAAATGTGCAATCACATCTGGTGATTTCATGCCTCCTTAATTCTGCATAATCTTTTATTGTTATAACTGACTTCTGGGAAACTCATATTGAACTATTTGGATGATGCAGGAGAAGCTGGTTTCAAATAACTATTATTTGAACAAGTCTGCTAAAGATGCATATCGTTCTTATATACTAGCCTATAATTCACACTCTATGAAAGATATCTTCAATGTTCACCGCCTCGATCTGCAGGTGTAGTATTTTCTATGATTTTTTAACTAGCAGTAATCATTTTAAGAATTATGTGATGATGCATTGGTGTTTGGATTTGGATTTTATGATTGAATAGTGGCAATGAGTTATTAGACATGAATTGTGGTCTTAGTATTATTCTGGTGGCAAGAAACCCTGAATCTGGTGGCAACAAATTCCACAGCTGGAATATTTTAGGGCTCCAAGGTGTAAGGGCCTTTGGCAATTTCTCTGCTGTGTGGCTCAAATCCTCAAAGTGCTGTTCTTAATAAGCTGTAGTGTTGTTTGAAGGGCTGGGAGCTCTAGTCATTTGGTATTCATGTGAAAAGATGAATCAGGATATTTTTCCTTTCTGAAAAGCCTATGGGAATAAATTTCGGATTAAGACTGTTATAGGGATATATTTATAAAATTTTTTCTCATTTTTTTTATGGCAAGCAATCATTTTATGTATCTATCTGTTGAAGTTGTATATAATGTGATGATATACCACTCTAAACCATTTTGTTGCAGTGAACCTAATAGCAAGTTTTGTTTCCGTTTGAGCAGGCAGTTGCTGCTTCATTCTGCTTTTCTTCTCCTCCGAAGGTAAATCTGACAATAGACAGCAGTGCCTCTAAGTTTAGAAAGAAAAGGCGTAAAGTTGAAGGAAGCCGGAACGGATTCAGTGAAAGCAACCCCTATGGAAGGCAGGGAGGTGAAGATGATAAACGTCAATTTGTAAGGTATTAGCAGAATTAGTATCGGCAAATCAGATATTGGTCTGAAGAAATTTTGCATGAGAGTTGTTTATCAATTTACATTTTGTGGCTATATGTGGCCTCACACAACACAAAAGCAAAAAGCGTTCATTAGCTGCTGCAGTCTGTAACTTAGTTATAAGTTAAAAGATTAAGTAGATACTTGGATGGAAAATAGGCTAGGTCTTTGTAAGTTAAATTTTGTTGTATTTCTATGGGTCTGATCTCATTATCGACATGATTTTGTCTCCTGATTTCTTCACTTTTATTTTATTTTATTTTATTTTATGAGATTGTGTTTCAGGTGATAAGCTAAATGGATACTTGCTCCAAAGATTGTCAAACAAAACTTTAGATAAGAAAAAGCAGAAAAAGTCCGTTTGGAACAGATATTAAACCAATAACCAAAGTAGAAAATTTGGTTGCCTAAGCTCACCATTTTATTTAACTTAATGCCTCTAATATTTGTTTTTCAGCTCATGGGGGGACCTTACCTGATATAAATGCCACAACATAGATAGTCTGTAAAATTGCATGAGACTTGTAAGAGTATAAATTTTTATCTGATCTTTGTAATGGTGAGATTATTATAGAATACTATTATCAAATTTTGTATTTATTTTATTCCATCCATCGTTAAGTTGAATCATATTGGTCTCTATAATTTTGTAAACTAGGTCCGGTGAAAAAACAATGAATTCCCTCAAGCATTTATAAAAATAATTAATACTCCTGTTAATTTCCGCTTGTGGAAAGTAAAATTTGACAAAATGTCTAATATAATCTTCATACAATTTGTAACAACTGGGACTTAACTTTAATACATCAAAAGTACTATTGAAAAATGTAAAAAAAAAATGTTTAATATACCCTTTACTCTGCCAATTAAAATAACAAAGTTTTAAAATATTACAATAATAACAATAAGATATTTTATTGTGAAATACATTTTAAATAACTAAAATTATTCTATTTGAACAAAATAAATAAATAAATAAATAATTGTTATTATTTTTGGGTTAGTAAGGGAAATTATAAGAAATATCCCAATTAAGGGGTTGCTTGAAAAATAGCCAAGTAGGCCAATTCATTGCAAATCCCTATCCAAAGAAGGCTTGAAAGATAATAATATCATCTTTTTCTTTCTCATGTCTTACTCTACTCATCTCTCACTCACTCCGATCAGTTGCCAGATTTTCTGGCAACTCTCTCTCTCACTACTATTAATTTTTTGGTAACTCTCTCTGTCACTCCGATAACTTTTCTAGAGACGTAGGTAAGTACTTTCCCTCTCACTTATCATTTGCTTTTATTATTTTTTTTCTGTGTTGAATTTGTGTTTAGATTAGTTGAAATGTTGAAAATTTGAATATTGTTAGAATGATGTTAAGATTGGTTGAAATGTGAATGGGTTGTCAAATTTGTAGTGTGGGTTGTCGGATTAGTGTTGTGGGTTGCTGGAAAAGTACAAGGTGACCGAAAACGATGTTGAAAATGAGTTTGGGACATGGGTTGCTATCAATTAAATTTGAACTGCACAAACCGCGTTGTCCAACGGTCTAGACCGTATGGTCCAAAGGTCTGAAACACACGGTCCAAAATTCAATTGATAACAACCTACATACCAAACCCATTTTCGACATCGTTTCCAGCCACCTTACACTTTTTTAGCAACCCACAACACAGATCAAGTAACCCACACCACAAATCTGGCAACTTACCCACATTTCAACCCATCCTAACCCTATTTTAACAATATTCAAATTTTCAACAATTTCAACTAATTTAAACACAAATTAACAAAGCAAAATGAAAGCAAATAATGAGTGAGAGGAGGAGTGCTTATATACGACGTCGGAAAAATGATCAGAGTGAGAGAGAGAGTTGTCAAAAAATTGACCGGAATGAGAGTGAGAGATGAGTATAGTAGAGTAAGACATGAGGAAGAAGAAGAGGCTATTGTTGTCTCTCAAGCATTCTTTGAATAGGGGTTTACAAAAAATTAGCCTATTTGGCTATTTTCAAGCAACCCCTTAATTGGAGATATTTCTTATAATTTTCCATAATAATTTCTCCCTTGATGTTTCTTTTCAATAGAGGAATCTAACTCTGACCCCCCAAATTTACTTTTTAGATTTTTACTAAACTAACACTTACCCCTTAAAAACTTAATAATTGTGAAATAAATTTTAATATTTAACTGATGAGGAGGGTTTTTTTTTTATGAAACGAGATATTTTTTGATGAAATGACTAGTTTTTTAGGCGAAAGGAGACTCTTTTTTGCGTCAAAAATATTATATTTGACGTATTTTTAGGGGATAAGTATTAGTTTAATAAATATATGAAGTTAAATATTTCTCAAAATTTATCTGACGGGTCAGAGAAATATCCCCTTTTCGATAACATTAACATTGCCCCTGCTACCAGTGGAGGATTGTTAAAATTAACAGAGTAAGGGTTAAAGGGTAATCATATTCCAGTTAATTTTAACACCTCAACATATAAGCATTGTTGAACCAGTTTAGTTCATGAGTTAAAAATTAAAATAAAATATACTTAAATTTAAATATGTTAATTAATATTTCAAACAACATTGACATCAATACCTAACCTCTCATTTAATTAAATCCAACGATTAAGATATTTTTGTTGACATAGTAGCATGTCAATTAAAGCATCACTATCAACACCTATTCTTGTGATCATCGTGATTGGCCTAGGCTTCTCATGAGATTATGATAATTGTTTTTTTGTGAGTATAGAGACCCTTCTAATGCGCTTTCTTAAATAAAAAAATTAAGAATTTTAAGAAATAAAAACGTTCTCGTAAAATTTAAATGCCTTCTCAAATTCATCAAAATGAGAATAAAATACCTTATATTTATATTGCTTTGTCTAAAATACCTTTTTTCTTCCTTATCGATCTCAAAGTACAAGTATGTTGACATCACATTTACCACATTTCAAATGTTAAAAATCCCTCGGTTTATCAAACTTGCTGTATTTTCACACTATGACTAGTTTTTATTCAAGGTCGGACCCAGGAATAAAACTTAGGGGGTCAAAAGTTGATTCAATAATGATTCACGCATTCCTTGAGCTTGGTTTTAAACAACACTTTTGGCATGAACATTCAATCTTTTTTTATTTTTTCAATTTGAAAACATTTGACTAACAAAGTGATCACCACCCTTTTATTACCAATATCTAACCGAAAAAGATAGCAATAAAGACAAAATCCTGCATCTTTCGTGTCTTTCGCTATACTATATTTCAAACATTAATCAAATTCACCAAACCAAGAAACAACAAATCTTATTGAGAATCTACCAAAATCTCTAAAATGAAACTCATGACCTTTAGATTGACGAGAATCCCTTTTCAAATATACTCTTCGGATTTGATCTTAAACATTAGAATCATAATCTAAAATTCGGGGATGTAAACCAGGATCCATAGGAAGATTTCACAAATCAGCATTTACATTTTTTCTTAAATCACCAATATTTTCCTCTTATTGAGATGATGAGATCATTATTATAAATTCAGTTAATTAGCTTCTTAATTTCAATTGTATATTATTGTTTAATCTCATATTCATTAATTGAAGTTACATATAGTTCCAATGGCGTAAATTAATTCTAATGTTATAAATCAAAATAACAAAAGAAAATTAATTCTAAAAGATTTAGTCTTTTTTTTTTTGCTTCATCATTTTTTTCTAGTAAGATTAAATTTTTTTTCTACGACTGTTTTTTGTTATTGACTTTCATATATGGTAAATGGGTCAATAGACGATAAATCAAAAGTTTTGGCTTTAATAAACTTTAGAAGAAACTTATTATGTTTTAAAATTTTGACAATGATTTTTTTAATATTATGTCTTACTCGTGAGTCATCTACATGCTAACAGAATATCATAACTTTAAAAATAAAAGAACATTGTAATTAATTTGATGACAACCAAATATTTGGTAGAATATGTTTCAATTTTCTTTCAAAATATGGGAAATTATGAACGAATCTATCAGTTATATGGATATGCTCATTCTAATCACAAACATGGATGTTTTGTAGAAATAAGGTAGAATGGACGCTTGCTGGATTTGATGGCGATGGAAAGATATGGAAGAAAGTAATTTATTTATATAAGGTAATGATGTCTTTTTTGTAAATTAAAAATATATGATATTAATTAATTATTATATAATTTAAAAAAGAAAAAAGAGGTGAAACATTTTTGAAGAAAAATGGATTTATAAAAAAAATCTTAAAACACATGATCTAGAGAGTTGTGCGGAGCTAAATGTTAAACATAAAAATTAAGAAAGGATATCAAAGGAGAAATAATAATCATGAGAGACTTAAGTGTTATAATATAAAGCAGAGGAGGTGAATAGAAATAAAAGTCAAATGAGGTCACTTGATCTCACACGTGATCTCACGTGGGTCACTCTTTAAAAACTCAGTAGGCAGCATGTCTAGCTGACAAGAACTTTAACAACTCAGTAGCCATTGTGTATGGCCTCGTCAGGTAGACGACTAATCTGACATGTGTTGGCCTAACGAATTTTTTGGCTCAACCTGGTGGCTGTTAATTTTGCCATCTTATACCAAATACAATAGCAAAGTACAAAGAATAATCACAATAAAAATCTGGCAAGACGTAAAAATCTTATTTCTCACAGGCTCCTAAGCTTGATTTTTGTTTGTTCACTTTGCCAAATAAATATAAAGAAACACAAATTTTAGCGGGAAAGCGCCACAAAGGCAAAGGAGTCTCCAAAACGATGGAAACCGTTGTCGTACCTCGCAAGTTGCAGTGTAAGAGAGAGCGCTTTCTTATTATCCTTTACCAGTTTTCTATGGATTTACAAATTGTTCAGATTTTTTTTGAACTTTTTATAAAAAAGTGGTGGATTGAATTGCATTTCGGAGAAGCAATTGATAATTTTTTATTATTTTTATTTTTTTATCATTATTATTTTTTTATAATTTCAAAATGTTTGTAGAGAAAATGTTGCAATGGATGGGAGGATCGCGGCGAAAAGTGGCGACTGTTAGTGAAATATCTCTGGAATTTACTAATTTTTGTTTTGTTTTGTAATTGAATCCATTTCTGATTAGTTCTTGACATGTTTCTGCGCACGAAATCTGTGGAGAACAATTTCAGTCAAGAAAGTCTACTCAGAATAGGTCAAAGCAACATGTTCTAAGTTTCTTTGTTGGTTTTCGGTTTTATTTTATGAGTGAGAGATGTTGTTACTTGGAAGCAATGAAACTAATTTGTTGTTTTGAAAATTTTGAAGGCAAAAGCAATATTTTGAGCAAAGGAAACGGCAATTGCAGCAGAAAGCTGGATTGGAAAGCTCTGCTGATCATAAAGATCATAGATCACTTGATGTTCTCAGTTTGCTTAACTTGTCAACATCTTCTCAAGAACACAATCTTGTTTCTGCAGATGGTAAATACGTTTAAATAATGTAAATATTCGGTGGTTGTATTGAGAAAGCAGTTCTTAAGATACACTAAATGATCACTCTTTAAAATCAATGTAAATTTTTAATGATTTCTTTGTATTTGAAGAAAATAATACAATGTTTGGGTGATAAATAGAACGAATGTGTTTCAAAATATGTTAGCCTAATGTCATTTTAAATTTATGTAGCTGAGGATTCGAAAAAGTGGTATGATGCTTAGTTATAACGTTTTTATTTTAAGCAGAAAACAGAATATGCATGCGTTGTATGTTATACTTGGAGATTAATGGTTTTCATTAAATCTTAAATAGTGAAAGTTAGGAATTATTACTTTGGGTTTGATGTTGGAACTCTCTGATCTGATGGCATCATGTGTTTCTGCTATTGATTTTCCTGCATGTTGTTCATATTTTTTTGTAAATATATAACCAAACAAGGAAGGCAAGATCTAGAGATCAATGCTTCTACTGTGAAGTATCATATTGCGGAGGGTCCACCACAAATCTTTATTAACACACCAACTTTTGAAGATCATGTTGAAGTTAAGCAATCAGGTAAATATTTTAATCTTTCCGTGCAACTATGTGAACTAATAGGTTGAGTGGATATTTTATGATGGATGATGCAATGCTTGCTGAAACAGGAACTCAATCAGGTTATCAGGTGGAGATTATATACCCAAAGAAGTGAGTGATCAGTGTCTATATGAGTGCATGCTTGCTTATGTCTGTCTCTCAGTATATGTGAGTGATTGTTCTTCAAGAGCCAATATTGTCCTTTTGAAGTTCTGATATTTCTATTACCTCACAGCAGTTCACTAACTGCCCCTGATAATATTCACAATACTTCCAATGGTGAAGATTGTAAGCCGGATCTCTGGAAGACAACTTCTGAGCAGCGTAAGTATCAAATATTTGCTACCTAGAAGTTTTGGACTTTCTTACTCTCTAGGTGTCTCCTTTTAGGCCTGTGGCCAATTTGTTTCTGGACCTCTACTTTATTGCAGCTACTCTTATCGTCACTTGTTATTATAATGTATATTTGAAAATTATATCCTCTTGTTTTGTCAGAGATTTCTGTTTTTGATTTGCTTGCTGATGATGGACCGAGTGTCGACCTCGAAGGATGCCCCATGCATGAAGCTCATGTTGCATTTTCAGTTGAAGGTATGACATTGTTGGTGTAAACATTCGGGCGAGGTTGCGTATTTATCTCATAGTGAAGCCTTTTAAATTTCAGTCTGCATTGTCAATCAACTCCATTTTGGAACGGTTTATTTGTTATTCAAAATTAAAAAAAAACATTATACTGTCTTTTGAAGTTTGTGATATTTGTTTATATTTGTATTAGACAAGATATGTTTCAAATAGATCTGTTTTTATACAAGTTGTCTCTAGAAATAGAAGGAATAACTTATAGTCTAACATGGAGAAGCTTTCAAATGGTCAAGAATAAGTGAAGAGTGCCAGGAAACTTGCATGAGACTGATCTATTCTTAAAACATAAGATCCTTCTGTAAATACAGCTCTCTATCTTCATTTGCCTTGTGTTGCTAATTTAGAGCTTACACAGCTATGGTTCGTTCTTAAGTATCAGCTTAACCTTTTGAATCCACTAGTTACTTAACATGGTTCTGCCAAATTGACTAAGGACTCTTGCTTTTGTATTCCTTCATTGCATTACTTAAAAGTATTTGTTGGTGTAGTTGTGTTTTCTATATTGTGTTTGATTTATATGTCTTGCATGTGGGGGACATATTTTGAGCTTCAATGTTATTGTTAACTCTTATCGAAGTAAGCTTTTGGATTGAGGGTTTTCTTAATTATAAATGTTGAATGTGTAATCTTCATGTGTTACCTTCTTGTGCATTGGGCAATTACTCTCTTAGAGTAGGTATCTTCATCTATGTGGTGCTTCCTTTCATTGAATTTTTTATGTATTAAATAAATATTTTTTTTAATGTAATGAAGCTTTTCTAACTATTAAAATAAGCTTTATAGTGATGGGATACCTAAATTTGTTAAATGCCTTATGTTGGCCATTAGGTTTGGGTAAAGTCGGTACTCAGACTCCTGTCCATTCGCCACAGCCTGAAAGGTAACTGTAGTGTGTTTATATCTGCCATTAACCCTCCAACCCACATATCTAAGTTCTAACAACTTTTAAATTCAGTTACTCATAGTGATTCCAACAACTTATTTCTGTAAGCAAGGACCTGTTTGAATGCATTGTTTAATCATAAAACTGAATTTTATTGCAATTAGATATTGTTTTATTACCTATCATTCTATTAGACACCATCCAACACCACTTTGTAATTGTGAAATCTCATAGGAACTGTTGTGTTGTAGAATGCAGAAACTGTTTCTTGATGGATATTATGCCATAAAAGAGTTGAAAGAGATTTGAATTGAGTAATAATGGGTCTACTAGGTAATAGAAATTTTGTATATTACAAATTTTTAGCTATTGGAATTTGTCATAAAATTAAGTTTCTTAGCCTATGAAATGCTTGTTACTGATTGTACAAGGCTGATGCTTCGAGAATTAATAAGAGACTTTCAGTTGTTCAGGATTTTTTTTCACATTTTTTATATTAGTCAAAATGCTTACAAACTAAAATTTAAGACTTCCACCACTATTGCTTTTTAGTTCTTATCTCTATCGGCATTTCCCAATGAATCTTCTTTAGCATATTTTTTATTTTGCCAATATCAGTTTTGAAGACTTGAAGTCTCTGAATTTTTGTATATATGTTTAGGTTACAAAGAACCAAATATATAGTGTACATCATAGAGTAAAAAAAGGAAAGAATCCCTATAATAGGAGAAAATCATAAACTTCCTATATTAGTGGATCTAATCTAATCCATTCATAATATATTTACACTATACAGGAAACAAACATATTCCTATTTTCAACACCCCCCCTCAAGTTGGATCATAGATATTGAT
>JANLJB010029931.1:0-18645 GCA_026212285.1 Bursera cuneata
ATATATATATATATATATAACTCTTACATGTGCTGTCTGAAGAAACACTTGCCTTTAAGTAAAGATATCTAATAAACGTCTTTCTCTTGTAGACACCAGAACAGTTGCTGAAAGAGAACGTTGCACCACATCTAATTCCACACAAGGTAATTTCCTGCTTCTACTGGAACTTTGATTTAAAACTGAACAAGAAACCCTAACTATTGTGTTTTAATCATAGACCTTCTCTGGCAATCGGCCTTCTCTCAGCCTTCTGCTTCCATCATTGAGTGCTTACAATATTGGACAGGTTTGTTGTTTCTTACCACTTCTTTGAGGCCAACTTGCATGTCTAATTCTTTTACTATTAATATTCTTCAAATATCTGTCTCTATCATTGTGCCTTTCACATTTTATGTTATCTGAAGTGTGAACAACATGCTTGAAATTTTGCAAATGGCATTTTTTTTTTTAATCAGTGGACATCCTTACAAGTTTAGGACTTAATATTTTGACAATTATATATTACTAAGCTGAGCTTTGTGCGTATGTATTTGTTCCAATGAAGTGAACTGATGTTCAACATTACAACCTCTTGATACTCTGTAGGTCATTTCAAGAGTGGATGTTTATTGTCTAGCAAATTTTTGGTTGCTAAAGCAAAATCTTACATGTAAAGATAGTTAAATGACATGCCAAATCCCATTATATTTGCATGTTCGTACTTGCTTGCTATATGGTCAGCGTAAACTGCCTATTGCCTAATAATACAAAATCGTACCTGTTTTCTTCAGTTGTTGGCAATATATGAACACAGAATTGCTGTGGAAGGTTTCTTATGGGGCATCAATTCTTTCGACCAGTGGGGAGTTGAGTTAGGGAAGGTATGTGTCGCCCCTGGAAATTGCATGGTGTTGATCATTTACTCGACAGAGCATTTTAAGATGAATACTTCATTGTCTGTTTTCATTCACTTTTCATCTTATCACCTTTTTGCAATTTGCCGCCTTCTCCCCTAGGCATAAATATTGCTTAAAAAATGTGCTTCATACATGTTAATGCAGTCGCTGGCTACTCAAGTCAGAAAGCAACTTCATAATTCTCGTACAAAAGGTGAACCAGTTCAGGGCTTCAATTTCAGTACCACAACACTGCTAACAAGATACCTAGAGGTATGGCAAAGAATTATGTCATCAGGTGCTAGTATGAGTTGTTCACCAGTAATAGAAGTAATCTTGATGCAAGTAATTTTAATGTTCTTGATGTTTTGTGTTAGAATCTTGCTTTCAAATGAGTTGCTTTGTTCTGAATAAACAGTTTGAGAAAGCTTTCTTGTATGTTATAGTTTGTCATTTGTGCGGTTGCTAAAGGTCACCCTTTTTCTTGGCAGGCAAGTTCGGATATCCCAGCCGATCCTCCCACTCTTCTTCCACGAATTTAAGCGGTTTCTGCTGAAAATACTTTGGCAGGGTCCGGGCGTCATATTTGTTTTATGGAACCATATTTGGACACTGCGTAACTTTTAGGCAATATTGTATGCCCGCGATTCTTCTCGTTCTAAAGCTCATCTCACCATCATTAAACATAAATTTAATAATAGTTGGTGCATCACACTTGAGCAGACCTATGGGATGCCTAGACTTAGTTGTTTGGTTCAAATACGGAAGAGCTGAGTCCAGTCTTTTACTTAACTATCTTTTATTATTGTTATTAAATGGTGCGGAAAACCATTTTTGAAACGTCTAAGTTTCCTCAAATATATCATGCTTAAACCGTGGTTGAAATTAGTAGACTAGGCTTCCAGCGAAAACTTCCACGGGGAAATTTACATCAGAAGGAACATATCTTTATAATCCGCGTGGATTGCTCATGAAGAAAATTGATTGTTCTTAGTTGACATTGTTTGTTTCAAAGGGTTATACAAATGCCCTTTGGCTTGCTTGCAAGGTAAAGCCACGTGAATCTTAAGTGTAATAAGGGTTTCCGTTAAAGAAGTCAGAAATTAGCTTCGTTGGTAGGCATGAGGCGCCATAAGCCATGGACACCTCTAATCTTTACCAAGTTATTTCTTCTTTCCCCGAATCAACAGCTTCTCCCGTGCCGTTTATCGGCGTCACTGTCCTTATTTTGATCTATATTGCAATTTTATACCTAGTTATCGACGTAAGTGAAAATAACGCCATAGCACGTCTACGTGTACGCGCAGAAGATTATATTTCAGGTCTGTCTCTTGAAGAGTTACAGCAACTCCCTTTGTTTGATTCCGGAGCAAACCTCGCTGCAACATGTACCGTCTGCTTGGATGTTGTCCAGAAAGGAGAGCGTTGCAGGATCTTTCCAAGTTGCAAACACGTATTTCATGCAAACTGTATTGATCTTTGGTTGGTAAGAAGCCTCACCTGTCCGACTTGCCGTTCCCCGTTCAGAATGAAAGCCACTTTGGATGTTGTATAAACAGATTCGTTGTTCAATGTTCTTCAGCACTTCCCTTTTCTTAAAATCTTTCGTTCCCTGGTTTGTATAAACTCTTAATTCTTTAATTTAGCTTCTTTTGTTATTTATCAAAGCTCCCATTTCATTAGCTACTACTTTGCTGCATTGCATAAAACATTTTTATTTCATGAAAAATTGCAACTAAAACTTCATGATTTAATGTAACTAGCTGACTAAATTATTACCTCCATGGATAATAAGCATTCGATTTTTGGTCCAAGATATTAGGTTGGCTATATGATCCTCTGCTACCCAGAAAAAAGTTCATGGGTAGTTTAATTGGTTAGATGTGTGCTACAATATAATTAAAACAGAAAATCGAATCAATAAGCATGATGATTAATCAATGGCTACAGGATAATGATGTATTCATTGCCTGGGTTTTTAACAGTTCAAGATGGCAAAACAAAGCGTTTAATTGCACACCAGCTGTTCAACAAAAGTCTCAAGAACCTAAAAACCTTATAATACCGCAAAATTAAGAACATAGACATTCCTAACGGCTGTTCAAAGTCAAACTCCTGTAGATCCGAAACCCCCTTCACCTCTGATGGTGGAGTCCAAATCCTCAACCTCCAAAACATCAGGTGTCACGATTTTCTCAATAATCATCTGTGCAATTCTATCACCCACTTTCACCTCGAAATCAATATCTGCGTGGTTAAACAAAATCACTCCAACCGGACCCCGGTAATCCGCATCTATGACTCCGGCTCCCACGTCTATTGAATGCTTCCATGCCAGACCCGATCTTGGTGCTGTAAAAATAACCGAATCCCGTTATTATTTAAAACAAAAAAGAAAAAGAAAAAATTAGGATAAAGAAAGATAGATGATATTCACCAATACGAGCATAGGTTCCTTCAGGAATTGCGATGCTCAAATCAGTTGGAACAAGTGCTTTTCCTCTTGCTGGCACCTTGGTCTCTGTTGCGCTGGAAGACCAAAAGACAAAACCAAAAAATCGTATAAGAACCCATAAATTTTCAAAAAGTGATTTTAAAGATTTATTGAAATAAATTAACCGACAACGTGTTGTGGGTTTACCTGGAGAGATCGTAACCCGCAGCCAGAGGAGATCCTCTTGACGGCAAAACAGCCTTTTCGGAGAGCTTTTTCACTCTCAAAAGGCCGCCGATGATTTTCGAAGGCTCGTGGACACCGTTTTGGTCTAGTTTTTGAATCTTCAGATGTGGCTCTTTGACTTCTGTACTGCCGTTTTGTTGCTCTGGTCGGGCCATTTTGAGAACAATGTTACGAGACGGGAGACCGACTGGGTATTTGGAAGGACGCATTCTCAACTCATCATTATATAACAAAACCCCCGCCATTTCTGATCTTCCAAATTTCAAGGCGCCAGAAGTTCCCGCCATTGTTTCTTCGTTTTTCGTCTCGGCACTACGCACCGCGCGCTTCTAGTAAATCTAATTAATAGCAAGTGAGAAATTGCGTGGTGGTATACAACTGCCTCCTAAGCTTTCTTTCTGTTCATTTACAGAACAAAGTTGTTTCACAATTTTTATTTTTCATAACATTAGTTATTATTTATCTTTACTATATTCGATTGATTAAACCCTTTTTTTTTTAAATATTGGTTTTGATGATTTTGTGGTAAGATATATGATTGTACAAGTCGTGCCAAAATTTGTGTTTCGATTTTATAGAGAACCGATATAAAATAATATAATAATATCATATATTAAATTTAAACAACAAAATGCATTAATCGACACACACTTGGATAAAGAGCTAAAGAATGGAACACCATTAGAACCAAGAATATCATAAATTGAAAATAAATTATTTATTGACAAGGACATGTCACAAAACTGTGTACACACGAACACAGTATCAAAACAACATGATACGACCTGACACGTATATAAACACAAAAAAATCATAGCAATTTGACACGGGCTTTAGACACAATAATGGGCCTTAGCTTTGAACTTAAACAGTAATGTCTGCTCAAACACAAATGGATAAAGCCCAAATGGGTTTTGGACCAGGTATAGCCCACTTGCACTTTAGGCTGAACATATGTAGGAGTGGATATTTTAATTAAGCTAAAAAAGAGGAATTTTAAAATCGCGTATTAAAATTCTAAGTGACTTTTCCATTTTATATTTGTATATTTTCGGTTTACCTAAGCCAAAAAAAAAAAAGAAATTATAGAGCGTGTATTATTATTAATTTTCAAAAAGAATATAAAAATAAAAACTAAGAAAAAATAAAATAAAATTAGAGTTGATTTGTATGGCACGAAGACTGATTTGGACATAATTTTTTCCAGCAATTCAGTCCCAATTTATACGTCTAGCAGGGGGGCACCAAGTTCTTACTATACTTTCACTCTTCCAAGTACTAAGAAGAAGTCTTATAGTTATATTGGTTACTCAATTAACCGTGCGGTTAGTGGCGCGTTACGCACCATCAAAACTAGCAAAGGAAATTAGATAATCCCACTATTTGAATTTCCTCTGCACGACCAGCAAGCGACGTGCGCTACACACAAGGCAAACTTCGGATACTATCAAAGTAGTGCTTCTACCCCACGCCGAGATCAGCGCGTAAAAACATCACGTCTTGATAATCATAAGAACTCGTCTAACAGTAGTAAAAGAGCGAGACAACAAATCAGGTCCTTTTTGCTAACGTAAGCAGATAGGTGATATCGTTTTAACCTACTCCCCCTCTTTTATCTAAATTGTTTTCTCATTAACCTAAATTCCCCCCATTTCTTACTCTCACCTCGCTCAAGCAATCAAAAAAGCAACGACTCAAAAGAAAGCACAAACAAGGGTTTCCTCCGCAACCGTCACCGATCATCCATGGCCAATACGTCCAGCTCTGACTCTCGCCACCACCTCTCCCTGGTGCCTCCCCAGCAGATCTCCAAAGGTTTTTCGCCTCTCAATTTGTTTCTCTCCCAATATTTTCTAACATTCTTCGTTTTCCGCTTTTCTCACTCTACTTCTCTTCCAAAACCCTAGCTTGGGTATGTTATTCCACTTGTTATCGCCTTTGACGCCAATACCTTGAATATAGTGGTTTTTGCATGGCCCAGAGTGTGGATTTTTAGTATTTTATTTGTTAGGGTTTTTGTTTCTTTTCTTTACTATTTATTTCCTCTTGTGTCTAATTTTTAAAATTATAGTTTCTTCGAATGGGTTTTTGGTTAGGAGAGGATTGGGACATCTTCGGATTGGTTACCAATGTAGTAATTTGCTTTCATATTAGTTTACATTTCGTCTATTTTTTTTATACATTAGAAATCATTTTTTCACTGTAGTTGAAATTGTAATGCGACAGTTGTTAGCTGCTTCCTGTTTGCTAGTTGTTGTTTTTTTTTTCTCTTTTTAATTATTATTATTATTATTTTTTTACTCTTCATTGTATATTTATATTGCTTTAGAATTTTGTTACATGTTTTGGCAATTGGTTCCTCTGGTGAGTTATACCATCTCAGTGTTTTTTTTTTTTCATTTCGAAAGATCTCTTGTTCTCAATTAATTAAGTTGTCGAGTCGAAGATAATAGTTCAAACTACAAGTTATTGTTCTCTGAACTTTGCTCTTCTATATATGACTAACTTATAGTGGATGCATCAGGATGTAAAGGGTTATAACCTGGTCTGTAATGCTAAAGAACATGGTCTGTAGTTAGCTAAGAAAAAAGAAGGAAATTGTTTTTAGCTTGGCTTCGGGTTGTGCGCATTGTTGGACTGCTACTTGTTCACCTTGATGCGAGGCTTATGGTGTTGTGTAGAATGAAAAGATGACTTAATTTTAGTTCTAACTGCATCATGTGCAGGAGTAAAATGGTATTTTGATCCTGATATCTGCTTAGAGTGGTTAAAATTTCCTGGGTAATGTGTCTTTCTGAATTAGTTGAGTAAAACAAATTAGATCTTTCAACAGGTAAAAACTGCAGAAATGGTTCCTTTTTGAACGACTAAGTTGAAATTCACTGCAGATTAGATTAAAACGTCAGTGACTTGAAAATCATTTAACTTTTGTATCTTCTTGTCACAAAGAGAAACAAATAGATATTGGCACTACTAAATTTACTTATTTTGAACTCAAAAGAGTTAAGTGAAATTGGTTCATAGCACAGGAGCAAGAGTGTGGGTAGAAGTGTTGATTTAAAAATTATCTTAAGATCAGAGGTGGCTCTAGAGCAGCTGTTGTTATCAGCTTATGTCTAGATGAGAAGTGATTTTAAACATGATTGTAGCCTAGTGGAGATTTTCTTAATTCCATCCACCAGTTTTCCAGTTCAAGTCTTATCACTTATTCTTTCCCATTTTATGGAGTTATTGCTCCATGATTTAGCTAGAAAGTTTATTTCTTTCTTTATATTTCCTCTTGCATTTGTACAGAATTAATTTTGTCCTCTGTTATGGATTTTTCAACATTTAGCTTTTACTATAGCTCTTGTTCTTCCTACTCTGACTCCTTGATTTTGCCACCGGTCAAAGGTTTTTACTTGATGCTTTTATTTAATTTATGCAGATGTTCAAGGATCTGACAACCCTATTCCACTTTCACCGCAGTGGCTTCTGCCAAAGCCTGGAGAGAGTAAATCTGGAATAGGAACTGGGGTGTGTTATACATTTCAGCTTACTTTTCTAATTTATCTGTGCAGCCTGCTTGCTAGTGAATAAACTTATGAAAAATCTTTTGGTGCTTTTGAAATGCATTTAGCATCTTGCTATTAATGCGTGTACAATTTTGCATGTTTTCTGGGCATCACTTATTATTATTATTTAATTTTTATGGAAATATGTTTCATAAATGGCTTCAGAGCAACTTTTTTTTGGTAATTTATGCAGGAAAGCCATTTCAGCCAGTATCCATCTCATGGCAATCGCTCAGACATCATGAAATCATCAGGAACTGGTGAAGAAATGAATGATGCTCAGAAGAAAAGGGATGTTTTCCGGCCTTCCTTGCTTGACATGGACACTGGACGTCGTGACCGCTGGCGTGATGAAGAAAGAGACACCCATTCCTCCATGCGCAAAGATCGCTGGAGAGATGGAGATAAAGAGCATGGTGACACCCGTAGGATGGATCGATGGACAGAAAACTCATCCATAAGGCATCATGGAGAAGTACGCCGTACTCCATCTGAGCGTTGGACTGAATCAGTTAACAGGGATACCAACTATGATCAACGTCGTGAGAGCAAATGGAACACACGCTGGGGGCCTGATGATAAAGAGATAGATGGTTTGCGTGAGAAATGGATCGACTCTAGTAAAGATGGTGATAATCCTCTTGATAAAGGATTATCTCATGTTTCTAGTCATGGAAAGGACGAGAAAGAGGCTGATAATTATCGACCATGGAGATCTAGCTCGTTCCAAGGCCGAGGAAGGGGAGATCCTCCTCATCACCATACTCCAACACCTAACAAACAGGTATCTGCATTTTCCTACAGCCGGGCACGTGGGGAAAGCACCCCTCCAATTTTTTCTGCTGGCCGTGGAAAGCTTAATTCCAGTGGAAACCCTGTGAGTAGTGTTTCTACTCATTCTCAGTCTTTGGGAATTCTCTCAGACAGGGGTGAAAGTGGCCACGGAGAATACCGTCCTTTAAGATATAGTAGAATGAAATTGCTTGATGTGTATAGGGTGACTGATATGAGATCATATCAAAAACTTTTAGAAGGGCTTGCACAGTTGCCTTCTCTTACGCAGGAAGAACCATTAGAGCCTTTAGCGTTTTGTGCACCTAGTCATGAGGAAATGGTAATTTGTGTTTGACTTATCTTGATGAATATTATTGATACCCTCTGCAGTTGATTTGATTATTTCACTTTTTAAATAGGTTGTATTGAATGGAATTGACAAAGGAGACATAATAAGTAGTGGTGCACCTCAGATATCAAAAGATGGATCTATGGGGCGGAACTCAGCGGATTTTACAACATCAAGGCAAACCAAGCATGGTAGTCATTCCTATCAGAGATACATTTTATGCAGCTATTTAGGTAGGAATTTAATGTTTATTGGAATTGGCTTCTCTGAGCAGACGGTAGAGAAGATTTACCGCTTCCTCTAGACAATTTTAAAGATGGAAGTTCTGACAATGCAAAGATTGGTTATGGGAATTACTATGAGGGTTCATCCCAGGACAAGCAGACACACAACTATGCGTCCAACTCAAAGATAGAAGCCATCCAAGATTGGAAGGCTAAGCCTGATAACAAGTTTAGGACTGAAGGTATCTTAACACAAATACTGCATAAGAGAGCCAGATTTTATGTTGATTATCTTTCTACATGTAACACAGTTCCATATAAATAGCATGTCTCTGAATATCAAGCTGCATATATCATCATGAGTTATTTTGCTGTCAAGCATGTTTTAGAATTAGAATTTTCTGTGAGAGAGAGTGAGAGAGAGAGAGAGAGAGATTCGTAAAGGTATAACTGTTGAGAAAGAATTATACTTTTATGCATATGATCATATAATTCGTTATTTTGGCTGTTGGTCTTAGTTGATGGTGTGTTTTCCCTTTATGCTCAGAAATTTATATGTTAACAGTGTCTTCTAGATAAGATGAAGTGCCTTCCATTTGAACTTGTACTTCACCTTCATGGTTTAATGGTTGATGCTTTTCTTGTGCAGCTTTTAGAGAAGATATCGATCCTTATAGAAAGAGTGAGGTTTCAATCAATAGGGAATCAAGCATGCAAGAAAATAGTTCTGTCCATTCTGCCACTGCATGGAGAGCCTCATCACTGGAAGAACGGTCACATATGGCCTCACATGGTCGGAGGGAGATTGCAAGTGATGTTAGGTCAATAACCCCTGATATGGGCTGGCCACAGTCACAGAAGGATACCTCTAACCAATGGGAAGGTGATTTGGCTAAATCATTGCACTCCAAAGATGAGGCTAACTGGCAGACTAATGAGGATCCTGTTATTAAAAGGCAGGCATCAACCGTACCGGACAGAGAGCAGGAAGCCAGGAAGCATTCACAGCCCTCTCCAGAAGAGCTGGTTCTCTTTTATAAAGACCCTCAGGGTGAAATTCAAGGCCCTTTTCGTGGGATTGATATCATTGGATGGTTTGAGGCTGGATATTTTGGTATAGACTTGTCAGTTCGCCTTGCAAATGCATCTAAGGATTCTCCATTTTCTTTACTTGGTGATGTTATGCCCCATTTACGAGCTAAAGCTAGACCACCGCCAGGATTTAATGTACCAAAACAGAACGAAATCACAGATGCATCAAGTAGGCTGAACTACAGTGGGTTTGATGTAATGAGAAATGAGACAAGGCATAAAGAAGGATCAACCGAAGCTGAAAATAGGTTCTTGGAGTCACTTATGGGTGCTAATTTGAGCCATTTGCCACAAGGTTGGTTTTCTTTTATAAAAGTTTGATTCAGTGTTTTGGTTATTTATAATGGATTGAGAACTTTATAATGTGAGAAAATTTGGGAGACATTTTTACCCTCTGAATGATTGTAATTAATTGTGGTTTCATGTTGAAATTGATGATAATGATTGTTTTTGTAGGTTTTCAAGGTTATGTTGGAAATAGTTCCAGCAGTGTTCCGCCATCGGGATTAGATAGTCCAAATGACCCATACCTCTTGGCCAAGAGAATGACTCTTGAAAGGCAGAGGTCCTTACCCAGTCCTTACCCATATTGGCCAGGTAGAGATCCTGCATCTATGGTTTCCAAGTCAGATATAGTCTCTGACTCAACGCCACATCCAAAACTTCAATCTACAGTAACTGATGGTCCTCGCCAGCCTCCTCATTCTCAAAGTACTGAATTGATGTCCATCCTCCAAGGTTTATCAGATAGGTCTGGCTCTAATATAAATAATGGAGTAGCTGGTTGGTCAAATTTCCCCGTCCAAGGTGGAGTGGATCCACTACAGAATAAAATTGATTTGCATCATGCTCAAAGCTTGCCTCCTCAATCTCCCTTTGGGATTCAAAAACAGAGGCTGCAAACACAAAACCCAATTGTTAATTTATTAAGTCAAAGTATTGATAATTCCGCTGGTATATCAACGCCTGAAAAGGTACTTTCTAGTGGTTTATCTCAAGATCCTCAATTATTAAATATGCTGCAGCAACAGTACTTGTTGCAGGCACAATCCCAGGCACCTGTTCCAGCACAGCAGTTATTATTGTTGGATAAAATTTTGTTGCTTAAACAGCAACAGAAACAGGAAGAGCAGCAACAGTTACTGCGGCAACAGTTGCTTTCTCAGGTTCTCTCAGAGCATCATTCTCATCAGATAATTGGTGAGCAGTCTTATGCACAGTTACAGGCTGCAATGCCAGCAGGGAATGCATCTGTTGACCCTTCTCGGATTCAGCCATCTCAAGAATTGTTTCAGAGTGGTTTGCAGATACCAGTTCCAAAGATGCAAGATGAACGTACTATAGACTTTATGAATTTGTCTCCAAAGCTCACCCAGGATGTAAGTCATGACAGTGGGTCTGAAGCTTCTTACTTACATTTGCCACATCAGATGTTTAATCATCAAAAAGGTTGGCCTGCTACACGTCAAGAACAGATAGATGATAACCATCAGAAGGAATCTTCGGCAGCATTTTCAGGCAATGAAAGTGTTCCATCACTGGAGGCCTTGAACAAATCTGTCCATGAGTTTTCTCTGGTGCAGAAGCCCGTCCTTGCTTCTGACTGCAATGCTCCTATAGCCATTGAGAAGACGTCAGAAGGCAGTTGGAAGACTGATGAAGCTGTCAGGTTTGTGACAATGGAGGGTGGAGTCAACTCTGCACCTTCTGAGTGTCCTGAAACCTCTTCTATTTTACCATCTACAGAAACTTGTGATAATGAAACATCTATGCCTGAGCTGGCCTACGATGTGAAAGCTCCAGTGGATGTTGCTCTTGATGGACTGCAGGTTGAAAGCAAGAGAAGCAATGATGGAACTTCCATGGTGACAGAAGTAAAGAATGTTGAAGTTCGTGACGGTAAAAAAGCTTCTGAAAAGAAGTCAAGAAAACAAAAGTCTTCCAAGTCACACTCTTCTGACCAATCTAAGGGAGCATCAAAAACTTTCTCTTCGCAACAATCTAAGCAAGCTGAGGCAGAGGTCGAAACAATTGGTGGCACAAAGTTTGGGGTGGCTAATGGTGCAGGAGAAACACATCAGGGAACATCTCTACAAAAGACAAAAGATAACAAAGCTGGGTTTGCTACTGCCGAAACTGTGGATTGTCATGTTAAGAGCTTACCTTCTGAAAAATATTCTGGTGATGTTGAAACTGTGGAAGGCAAGGGTGAATCCAGACAGGTTGATTCTGTCTCAGTGCAAAACAGCCAAATACATCCTGGGCAACGAGCTTGGAAACCTGCTCCTGGCTTTAAGCCTAAATCATTATTGGAAATTCAACAAGAAGAACAGAGGAAGGCACAGACAACAACGGCAGTGTCTGAGATCACTACGTCTGTCCATTCTATGAACTTATCATCTCCTTGGCTAGGGGTTGTCTCCAATTCGGACACTAAAGTTTCTATGGAAGGTCAAAAAGATGCTACTGGGTTAAATGAGGAGAAAGTTGAAAGTTCTACAAATACAAAGAGCAAGAAGAGCCAGTTACATGATCTATTGGCAGAAGAAGTGTTGGCAAAGTCCAATGAAAGAGATGTGGAGGCTCCTGACAGTTTGTCTAGTTTTCCTGGCTTACAGGATACAGCAACGCATGCAGAATCTATGGATGATGGTAATTTTATTGAGGCAAAAGAAACTAAGAAGAGTCGCAAAAAGTCTGCAAAAGCTAAGGCTGCTGGAGCTAAGATCTCAGCAACTTCGGATATTCCTGTTGGTACAAGTCCCATTGAGAAAGGCAAAAGCTCTCGTCATGTACAGCAGAAGGAAGTATTGCCTGCAATACCGTCAGGACCATCTTTGGGAGATTTTGTTATGTGGAAGGGGGAATCTGTAAATCCTTCCTCTGCTCCAGCTTGGTCTGCTGACTCCAAGAAGGTCCCTAAACCTACATCATTGAGGGACATCCAAAAAGAGCAGGGGAAGAAGAATCCTTCTTTCCAGCACCAAAATCAAATACCAACTCCTCAGAAATCCCAGCTGACTCAGGCTGGTGATGGTAGTAATCTGGGATGGTCACTTTCTGCTTCTCCGTCCAAGGGTGCTTCTCCTATCCAGACTTATTCCCATTCTTCTTCTCAGTTGAAACATAAAGGAGATGATGATCTTTTCTGGGGTCCAGTTGATGAGTCAAAGAAAGAAACTAAACAGTATGAAATTTACCTTATCTTGCATTTTTGCTAGTGCTTGTTTTTTTACCCCTGCTGCATTGAGTTGAAAATTTTTGCTTAGCATTCATAATAACCAAAGGTTGGGTAGGGTAGCACAGGTGATTTATTAGTGTTTCTTAAATATGGAACTTGGTGTTTCAGATTGGTTACAAATTCTGACAATTTCATTCCTGTTTTTCTGGACTGAATTTATTCTAGATTGGCTTTTTCACCTTGCATGATACCCCTTCTTAGCTCTAGGATGATGGTCTGTCTGAAGATACTAGTAATAAAGACATTACAGACAGCATCAGTAGTTTGTAGAGATTTTGTCCCTTCAAGGGTTTTTTTTTTTTTATTTTGGTTAAAATATCGTCATGCATACAAATATACATGTCTAGAATCTTTTAACTTCATTTGGATTTATTTGAACTCTTAGTTTGTTAATAATTATAGTCCCCCGCTTCTCATTAATACTATTCTCTGTATGATCAGTTGTAGTTTGTTGATGAGAAATAGGAAAATAATATATATATTTTCTTTCCTTTAAACAGGGTAGATTTTCCTCTTCTTTCAAACCAGGGCAGTTGGGGAACGAAAAGCACTCCGGTAAAAGCAACTCCTGGCATGCCATTAAGCCGACAGAAATCTGTGAGTGGCAGACCTGCTGAACGCACTCTTTCGTCCTCACCTGCCTCTGCTCAGTCTTCCCTTAAAGGGAGAAAAGATAACATGACCAAGCATTCAGGTAAGACTATTTTAAGCACGGTCATCTTTCTATTAAACAAAGAGATGTGTGAACTTTTCTATTTTTTGAATACTTTGCAGAGGCCATGGACTTCAGGGATTGGTGTGAGAGTGAGTGTGTCAGGCTTATTGGGACAAAAGGTATCATGTTACTTCTTTCTGTTTTGCCTTGTATTCATATACTAGTTTCTTGGTCATGAAGTCATGGTGTAGGCAGCATTATATGAAGACGGGGGTGTCTTTTGCAGTAGCTGCTATTACCATTTTCATTTTCGTAAAATTGATGATGGCTTGAAGGACCAAAAGGTCCACTTCTGTTCCTCCAGCTATTAACTATGAATTTAAATATTGAAGCCGGTTCTGGGGTATAAAGTCTATGAACTAGAGACTTGTTCATCTAAAAGTTTTAAGTGATGAATTATATTTTCGCTTTACTTTTTGCCTGAGAATTCAAAATTATTTAGGTTATTTGCAAGTACAATGGTTGTCTGATGCAGTGTCCTTTTTTTCTTGTCAGATACGAGTTTCTTGGAATTTTGTTTGAAGCAAACCAGATCAGAGGCTGAGGTGCTCCTGACGGAGAACCTTGGTTCATTTGATCCTGATCACGAGTTCATTGACAAGTTTCTTAACTACAAGGAGTTGTTACCTGCAGAAGTACTTGAGATTGCATTTCAAAGTCGGAATGATCGGAAGGTCACTGGGTTTGGTGCTGGAGATATGAGTTCTGACAATGCTGGTTCTGGAGACACTGACTGGGATAATAACACAGTGGGTTCGTCAAAGGGAGGTGGCAAGAAAAAGGGGAAGAAAGGAAAAAAGGTTAACCCATCAGTTTTGGGATTTAGTGTTGTCAGTAACCGTATCATGATGGGTGAGATTCAGACGGTGGAAGATTAGGAGAGATTTGGCGAAGCAGATGTATATACATTTGGCTTAACTGTTTGTAAATGTTTTTCCTTTTTTTCAATTTTTCCTCAGTAGTTTTTTTCTTTATAGAGCGATAGCAGCAGCGCTAATTCAATCTGCTCAAGCGATTTTGTTAACTTATATCCTCGCAGTAGAGTTCTTTGTTATTTAGATCATAGAACATCATGCGAGGCCTATGATGAATCAACAAAACCGTGATATGTGGTTTTGTTGTTCTCTCTTTTTCTTGTTCTGCACTTTTTATCATTTTGTTTCCTCAAATCAAATGAGCCTAGAGCTATTCAAGTCCTCTTCTCAAATCTGCTCGTGTGCACGTAGCTTTCGTATTAGGCTATAAGAATTGCTACTGAGTTCTTGTTGTTTGCTGAGATCTTAAATTCCAAGAGGTAAGAAGCGCCGTCTAAGACACCGATTTGTTCATTCATCCTGTAAGACTTGTAGGTGTTGCCCTGCCCATCTTCTATCTTCTCCACGTGAAGGTTTATTTGTGGAGGTCTTGTGGATTTGGTTTTCAATCTTATCATGTTTGTGTTTGTATCTCTAGGATTTAAGATATAAGGACAATATTTTTTGGGCGAAGCTTTATGAAAATAAATGGAAAATGTAAAAATAGTTAGTTTTAAGGAGTGTTTTTTTTTTTTTTAAAGAAAAAATATTTTAGTAAAATTTTAATCTTTTTGATGTCTAGCCAAATATGAGTTGCCGAATAAAATGTTGAGTTGAGAGTTGCATTGTAACTCTTAACAATTTAACATCTTGTTAATCATTCAAGTTGAGCACGCCACGCCTCTAAACAAGTGATTGATGTGATTACTAGAAATCTAGACAAGCAATAGATCATCACTTGATAAATCAAAATAAATTAAATGTTTTTTGAAATTAAAGTTGATTAGACAATAAATGTTGATTAACTCAATTAGGATTTAGTTAAACAATCAAAACAAATGTGGATTTTGCTAAAACTCAAAACGTTGTTCCAACTTGACTAATCTTTGGCAAAATAAATTTATATTTGTTATTTTAAGTTCTGACCATAATTTAATAGATTTTTATTAATATTCTTATAATATAATTATACTATTATCTTCAAAAAATTTTCTTGAAATTAGATATAAAGACATACGAGTGTACGGCATCAAATTGATAACGATCGATATCTATTATTGTATATTTGCGAAACATGATAGGAGGATACTGCAAACTACTTTATACGTTATCAACAAGTTTCCTCGATACGGTTGCAGATGGCTGGCTATTCACCATAAAATGACAACTGATAAAGATATGTTTTGCTACCCACATGTTATATGATAGAAACACAACAGCTTTCAGCTTTGAGGAGTCGGAATGGCTATTCTTCACTTACGAATGAAAATGAAATTTCATAACCAAAAAATGAGAGAGAGATTTTTTTTTTTTTTAATAAAAAGGCTATAAAACCGTAATTTCATAATGCTCAGAATGTTTAAAAGCATAAGATTGGTCAAATATTAAAAAGGTAAATTGAAATACATAAGTTGTCGCGTGGGGTAGCCACCTCCCGGCTCATTAATGTCTTCTGTTATTCACCTCATGCTGACACCCATATCTCAATCATCAAATGGTGGCCCTGTAAATTGTAACATTTGTTTTCTACTTTATTGATGTCAGGTAGATCTATTATTAAAATGCTGTGTCAACTTAAAGTTTGATTCCACGCAATACAAATCTATTTTCTCTGAAATGAGATAAATGCAGCCACAAGAGACAAGACAGGACATACAATTACCCAAAATATAAACCTCTGAATGTAAACAGCTTGATCAACCGGAATCCTTGAGCAGAAAGAGGAGAGCTTGAGCATTCCATTCCAGGTAACTTTATCTTTGTATGAAAGGACACTTGACGGCTTCGCCATCTTCATAGCTTTAACTTGAATATTGAAAAAAAAAAAAAAAAAAAGAGGAGGTCTCCATGATTCGTGCTGATTCGTGTCACTNTCTTTGTATGAAAGGACACTTGACGGCTTCGCCATCTTCATAGCTTTAACTTGAATATTGAAAAAAAAAAAAAAAAAAAAGAGGAGGTCTCCATGATTCGTGCTGATTCGTGTCACTAGGTAGTTGAAATGAAATCATCTCTTGGCGCTCATAGTCATGGCTACCTTGTCCTTCTGTCCTGTTTGTCTTAAACTCTGGACAGAATAATGAAATCAACTTATGGTGGCATAGCAAGAGCAGCCCAAAGTCATAAACAAGATTTACTAAAAAAATAAATAAACTTTACCAAGAATTACTACGAAGTTGAAATGAGTCGGAAAGACAGCAATTCATCTTATTAATTATTATCCATAGAGATAGCGACTAAAAGTTTATCATATTGAGGGCCTAGGAAAATAGAAAAAAATTCAGATTCTAACACATTTTACTGGCAGTTCCATTTTTTTTTTTTTTTTTTTTAAAAAGGCATGAGGCAGAGTTGAATGGAAGCCACTAACCGTGTGTTTAACAGGAAGCGGATCGAGTTTCAAGGAAAGCAAAGAAATTTTGGCAATCTCCGAAACGGCAAAGTCTCTTACTCCTGGAACATCGCTGGTCAAGTACTCATAAGCAGCTTCAAAAGCCTCTGACCAAAAACGAGGCAAGCGAATACCAGTCCTACGCGTGTACACATCCCACAGTCGCGTTACCACCTTCTTTCTCTCCTCCACTTCCTGTCCAAAATTTAAAGCAAAAGAATGAATTGTTATTGTAATAGCAAATATCACACGAACAGAGAGGGGCTGCATACAAGGATATCGAGATCATCGCGGATACGAAAGTCATTTCCATCAGAAAATCCGGTAAGATGACCGGATGACCATTTGAGAGAAACAGAGCCAGTGAACAAGGACCAGAAGGCGAGTAGGAGAAGAGTCGATAAAACCCAGAATTTGTAGCCCCTTTTACCGGTAGAAGTTGAAGCTGAAGCTGAAGTTGAAGTAGTTGGCGGGTAATGCTCATAGTCGTTCCTCATTTCTTTTAAGAATTCTGAGATTAACAAGCGGATAGACAGTGAGCTCTGAGTAGTGTGTGTAAGGTGTTGAGCTGAGCAGTAGAGAGGAATTATTATTTGGGTAGGTGACCTGTCATTATGCTCACACTAGACTTTTGATGTTGAGAATGAGTGACGTGGTATACACCTAAGTTCTTCAACTACCAACGCTTGTTGACTTGTGTACTTGTGCAGTAAATCTTTACACAAAACGACAGAAGCCCACAATACCACTTAACTACTGTGCTAATTATATCTCTACATCTATTCAAAATAAATGAGTATGTTGCTAAAATTATTACCTAAAAAAGTGGTAAACGTTTGATACCAATCCTCTTATTCTGTGGCTGTTTGTAGGAGGCTATCATATCATAGTGCTGCTTACTGGCACGATGGAACTTTTAAGTGACTATTTATTTAGTGTTGTATCTTGATTTATGATGAAGGGTCTTCATCTGTACTTATCGGTATTGAATCCGGGAAAGTGCTAATCAATGCCTAGATATTCCAGTTTTTGCTTACCTTCACTTCCTTCGTTGATCTAGTTTGTAGTCTCGGCAGGTTCGCACTTGCCACAACTTACTACGTAGTCGAGCACACACTGAATCGCATTTTAGAATATGGAAAAGAAAAGACTGAACAAGAGTCTCAAAAGGTGGCTTCGGACAACGACTACTTATTACCCATTTTGTGATGCTCACCTCACTACCGTGATAATGGCGATGTGCCCATCCCTTTTATCAATAAAGTCAAACAATTTGGATAAAGGTTTTGTCCCAATGCCTTTAAAAGCCTAGTTATCTTTTTTTTTTTTCTTCTTAATTTTTAATATCAACCATTTGATCAAAAGCTCAACAATAATTAAGATGCATAATAAACCTAACATTATCACTTCGCAGTCTTAGTGTTAGAAAATGCCTGTATTAGGTAACTATTAACTTCATCAATTTGCGGAGAATTAAAATTCTCCTTAGACGTTCAAATCACAACAAAATGGATAACAGTCACAAGATTATCAGTCCGAAACTGGGCCCAGAATGAGATCCATACATAAACAATAAATAAGTACTCAATTTCCCATTAATTATCACATTACATCTTTTAACGTCTGCCGGATGACATAAGTTTGCCTTCTCGTGTAAACAAAGCCCAAAGTTGAAGTTTGTTATCTACATTGTTTCAGGGCAAACAGAGTCCAAAGTTTCTTTTCCATACCCA
>JANLJB010029932.1:2596-18646 GCA_026212285.1 Bursera cuneata
ATAAAAGCCATAAATAAATAGTGAGGACAAACCTAAAATCAAAAACCACATCTCGTTTTCGAGTCCAACCGTCTCAACTCCTCTAAGTAAAATCTCGTGGACTAAATTTTTGGGAAACGTTAGGTCAGAAATATCGACAAAGTGGCCGAAACATGTAGTACGAAATAACTCACGTTGCCTCGTAGTAAGCTTATCCCTAAGCAGTTTTATAGCTTTGAAACTCGACTTGATCATAGCATGGCCATTGTAATGTTGTTCAGCCCTCGTCTTCATGTTCAAAGTTACTTAACGAGTTGGCATTTTGATCTATAAAATCAACCAAAAAAAGAAAAATAAATATAACTCCATAAGTCCAATCCAATTTCCCATCATACTATTTTTATTAATTTATTTATTAATGATTAAACGCAGTTAAAAAATGCTATTATTTTATATTTTTAAAAATAATTAAAACGGTTTTGGAAGTAGAACCGCACTGTTCTCCAACCAGAATCGTGTTGTTCTGTGGTGAGAATCGCACTGTTCTGGCCTCAGAACCGTATGGTTCTCACTGCTGAACCGCACGGTTTTGGCCTCAGAACTACAAGGTTCTCGCAGCTGAACCACACGTCTCCGAGAGCATAACCGCATGGCTCTAGAAGTATAACTGCACGCAAAAAACATGAGAGAGCTCTTGATCAATTGAACGGTTAATATTTTCTTTCAACCATTTCATCGACCACTTGGTGCACATTCACCACACTACACAAAAACAAAGAACAAAAAGCACACAACTCCACAAATATTTTCTTTTAGCCATTTGATCGAGCACTTGGTGCTCATTCACTACAATACACAAACACAAAGAACAAACTCATGTCCAAAAGCAAAAATTACAAAAAACAAACCCAAAAATTATATTTTTTCACCTATTTCCATAACAAACGTACAAGCCTAGAAGTAACAATATCAAAAGATGCATTTCACCATAAATATTTTACTGGAATCAAAATATATACTAAACAATCCTATGTTTGTCACTGGAACGCTTGGTTGCACACTGACAGTGTTTGGGTTTATACTCTATAGTGAAGCAAAAAAGCGAAGCAAATGAGACATGATCAAGGGAAAGCAATATGTGCAATCTGTTATATGTTGTTTCCCTAGTACCAGGACAGAGGCAATCTATCTACCTGTAGGGCAAGTTTGGTCTGCGTGAAAGCAGTTCGTGTCGATAGATTTTGCCCACTTAGATTCTATTTTTTCTCCTTGGAAGCATGAGAAAGAGTTTTCCATTTTGTATCAGCAACAACCGCAGAATTAGACAAAAGTAGAAAATCCAATAAAAAGTGACTGATTTGTCTCTATTATTCCAGGCTTGGGGTTGTAGAGAAATATTGTTTTACCTTTAATTGCTTGAAAATAGAGGCTGTAGATGAGAAATTGAGAGGAGAAGAATTGCTTCAAAAAGAGAAAGGGAGAGAGAGGGGTACTTGGCGTGACTGACTTGATGGGCTTGAAAATAGAGGCTGCAGATGAGAAATTGAGAGGAGAAGAATTGCTTCAGAAAGAGAAAGGGGGAGAGACCGCAAATCTGCGTGACTGAATGGAGGGGAGTGTTTATGTCTATTGGGGATATTTTTGTTCATTTACTTTAAATTTGATAGAAAAATAATAGAAAATTAATGGATTGGCTAGTTTTGAAATTGCCTTCTTAAATTGGGACATTTCCTATAATTCCCCTTGAATATGCATGTGTGAGGTTTGTTAAATTATAAGATCTTTATGATAAATGAGAAATTAGCAAAAATAGTCAAATTGGGGGATGAAATGAAAAATAGTCTAAATTCATAACTCGAGCGTCCACCTAACCAACACTCTGCCAATAAACCCAATATGCCTACGTCTCTTTCATAACTCTTCTCTTCCATTTTCTTGAATTAAGACTCATCTCTTTTCTCTTTCTTTTCTCTTTATCGGCGATCCATTCTCACTTCAACCCATCCTTCGATTAATTATTTCTGCATCATTTATCTATTATAAGTTATCATTGTGTATTTTTTTAATATTTTTTTCTTTATTTATTTAATGTATTTATTAATGTTTTTGATTTGTTCTAATGAGTGTTGGAGTTTGAAGTTGGATATTATTGATTTGTTGATATATTTCGAAGTTGGAGGGTATTTATTTGTTGATAATTGTTGAATGGAGTTTTTGTAGCAAGAGAACAAGGGTGTGGAGAAGACGAAGGGTTTGGGCCCATCAAGCACGGTACGTGCACAACCGTGTAAATTTGTTTTATACCTACACGATCAGACTCTCTTGTGCGCGACCTTTGGGGTAAATATACTAATAGTCATCATTGTTTTATTATTTGTTCACACTCGTAATTAATTATCATATTAATTACAACATTATTGAAATATGTGTGTTAAGATAAAGTTCCATCCATCCCAGCAGAGCAGCCTTAATTTTACCCATCTTAATCTTAATTGGATCCATTAATTTATTAGGCAATGAGAGCCAAAAACATTTACCTCTGCTTTGTTATTATTATTATTTTAAAACAAACAACGATATGTAATTGAATTCATATGGAATTACTTGTACCTGGTTCTAAACTTAAAGATGAACTCATAAGTTATAACATAGAGAATTTTAATATCCAAGAAAAATATACATTATTATGAAATGAATAGAAATTAAAAATACTAGTAATAATTGATTAAAAACTATAAAATGAATTATATATATATATATATATATATATATAAACTAGGAATAAGTTGAGCAATAATGATGTAAATTTCAAATTTGTCCTAAGGCCCAAACCCGTCTGAGGAGTCCGGTAGTGACAGAACAGTTTCCCTTTGCCTTCCAAGATGACTACTATTCGGAGATTTTGCTGCAACGATCGTCTCCGGTTCACTTCCGTTAATCTCGACCATTTTACTGAAACTGTAAGTATAACTTTCTTCTGAAACTTGTTATTATCGTCTTAAAGGTGATATAAATGTTCCTCCTCGAATTACGGTTAGTTTCAATATGTCATTCTACATGAACTACTTGGCAAAGATGACTCCATTATTTCCACGTCGCTGAAGGCCCAGGTAACCGAATCATGGGTTACAGTAAGCACTTCTCCCTTCAACCCTTTGTTCATCTTTATTTTAGCAATTTCTAATGGAAGGGAAGTTATATTGATTGGGTTTCTTTTCTTTTTCTTTTTTTTTTATCAAATTTAATTTGTATATTTTTTAGCAATACTCGAGAATCAACTTTCACTTCTAAGTTCAGTTGGAGATTATTGTATTTGCACTGGGTGCTTCTGTAGTTCTGCCAAGAGTCGGCCTCTTGCCAACCTTTCTAGGGCTGTGGTCAATCATTCATATGAAGGATTAGAACAATTTTGTATTGATAGTTGAGAGATGGGGTGGTTTATCTGCTAAATTTTGAATTCTCTGTTATGCAATGTGGACTAGTTTTTGTGGAAGTTGTACATTATTTTGTAGGCCAAGTTTCAACTAGATTTTTCCAGAGGTAGAACTCTTTAGGTTATATGAGAATGTTTGATGGGTTTGTTGGTTTTCCACTTCTCTTTTTATTTTTGTTGTTGACATTTCTTTGCTTTGTATATTCTCTTTTGGTATGCACCTATAGATTGATGAAAGGCTTTCCAAAAACTAACGCATTTGCATGTCTGTAGACTGTAGCTATGGGAAAAGTTGAAGGTTCAAGGTGAGTCTTGGCATGGTCATGTTACTGCAGTAACTGTTGCTCCAGAATACCGCAGGCAGCAACTGGCTGAGAAACTGATGAAATTTGCTGGAAGACATAAGTGATAAGATGGAAGGGGGGCTAACACTAGAGAAAATCAAATCTGTTTTTATAGATGTGTTTGTTTGTCAACTATCTTTCAATGTTTTATCGCTTATTCTATTTCTTATGAGTATGGAAAACCCATTCAATATATTTGTGATACTGTTTGTACCTTGGTGCAAGGATGAGCAAATTTCGATCCGTAAATCTTTGTTGACCTGCTCAAATATATATATGTTGTATTTATACATGTAGGTTTAGGATTTTTGATGTGTTAAGTACCAAAGTTATGGTGCTTTTCTTACTTTCTGATGATGTTTCATAAAACTCAGTATGAATCACAATTTACTACCACGTTATTCACAATTCACATGGTTTAAGTGATCTCTTTTTAGATGTGTTTATAGACATATATCATATGTCTACAAGCAATAATATGGAGTCCTTTAGTAGTGCTTTTAACAGCCCCCTTACCCAATCCAACCTAATGCACTCCTAAATGCACCATGGGAAAAAGAGCAGAAATGCTTAGGCATAGAACAATATTATACGTCCAATTCTTTGGAAATTTAAAAAAAAATCAGATATTATGAGACGTTGGTTTGATTTTTATATTTGTTTATTTTTATTTTGGGTATATAGGGAAGGACTATGCTTCATTATTTATATGGTTATTCATGACGCTATTCTTGAATGTGCTGTCTCACTTTTTAATTTTACTAATCCTAATCATTTTTGAGCTTGTCTTCATATCTTGGTATTTGAGTTTTCATGACATGGTGATCTTTATGCACTATGTTTTCTTCACTTCATTTTGATTGATACCTTGACTAAATTAACAAGCCTTTTCAGATAGCATCTTCTTTTTCTTTAGTTACTTATTAGTGAGGTAAGTGTAGGTATAGTTTTTCTGGTTTTTATTGATGTTTTAAGTGTTTGTGCTCTCGGTGCCTGATTTCTTATGTTAAGAACTTTATCTTGGCAGTGATAAGGCTTACTTTCTCGATCCTTTGTGAGAGCTTCAAACACGCTGCCATAAAGATGTAAGAAAAGGTAAAACTTTTCTAACTTCTCTTTAGTTTTGGATGTTTATTGTGATATCATCTTGTTCCATCAGTTGTAAGATAAAGGCATGTGATTTTTAAATTTTCCGTGCTGTAGACACCAAGGTTGCATTTGGTTATGAATTTTTTATTTTTGTTCCAAAAGATTTTGTTTTAAAATGAAAATAGAAGATATGTCTATATGTATTATGAGAAAATAGAAAATTTGAAAAGACGTTTGGTTATGAATTTTGTGTTTATATTTCAAAATTAAAACTCATAAAATGTTTTTGGCTGTGATGGTTCAAAACACTAAAAAAAGTGAAAATTTAATACATTAAATTAACTTGATTAAAAAAAACTATAAATTAAAATTCTGAAAATTTTAAACTTTTAAAATAATTAAAAGAAATCTTATTTATAAGCTTTTTAAAATTAAAAAATTATCTCTCTTTTTTATTTATCTTTTATTTCATGAAACTATCAAACATAAAAATGTGATTTATATATTAAAAAAAAAAAAAACCAAAAACTCTTTTGTTTTGTTTCTCTCTCGTCTATCTCTCTTTGTCCACTTTTTCTTGCCTTCTCCGATGCGTGAACTGTTCAAGCTAAGTTCCACAACCTTGCAAAATGTGTCTGTCTTTAGTCATTTACCCATTTAAATATGCCCTCAAATCCCTATCCCACCAACAAATTTCACAAAAATTAAAAGAATATCACAATAACAAACCGATAAAAAGACCAACAACAATGCAAATGAAATGAAAATTAGTGGCAGTGGTTGAGGTTGCGGCAGTTTGTTTTCAATGGTTGTGCATTTGGTATGGTTTTATTTTTGGTGTGGTTGTTTTGGTGGTGCGAATGTGGTGATTGACTATTAGTGGTGGTCACCTGAGCAGTTGGTGTTGCCTTGGGCTGTTGGTGCTGGTGCCTGACATGTAAAGCCAAGAAAGAATAATAAAATTAAAGAAGAAAAGAAAAGTGGATGATAGAAAGTCTGATGCCATTGAGATGAGAGAACCCAGAGAGGTCTAACTTTTTTTTTTCTTTAAATATTTGTGTGCAGTGGGTTGGTTGTAGGCTTATCAGTTTTTTGGCATGTTTAAGAGATTTTCACGGTTTCCTAGACACCCAAACAAAAGCGAAAACACAAAAAATGACTATTCAAACAGTGCCTAACTTTTTCTTAATAGCAGTATCTTTTTTTATTTTCTATCATCAACATACTGTGCAACTGTTATATTAAACTCTAGCTTTAACCTTGTTTAAATCTATAATTTTTTTTTTTTAAAAAAAATCAGAAATAGGAGTTGTATATCATTATCATTCTTATTTAATAGAGTACCAATAAATTTCGTGCGGTTAAAAATGTTTCACATGAGACTGGAACTGAAGTAGGCATAGGAATCTTATATCCTCTATATTGACGAATAAGATTTTAGGCTGTGGCTATGGCTTCTACCATGCCACATTGTCCCTCTTCATGAACAGCCTGAAATCTTGTTAGTACTGAAGTAGCATGTTTCAGTGCTCAACAACATATGGACATGGAATTGCCAAGAGCCCCCCCACCTCCATAAATATTTCCTGGCAGGATGTCTCATGAGGACGCTGTGTTCCTTATC
Organism: Bursera cuneata; assembly: GCA_026212285.1. Taxonomy (NCBI): domain Eukaryota; kingdom Viridiplantae; phylum Streptophyta; class Magnoliopsida; order Sapindales; family Burseraceae; genus Bursera; species Bursera cuneata. The sequence goes on from JANLJB010029932.1 coordinate 9,066, forward strand.
CTTTTCTTTGTCCCCAAAATTTTATGGTAATTTTATCTCCCCCTTATTGTAGACCATAACACCTTCTGATCCTCATAAATGAACTTCTGCTATTGTTTCTGATAATTAAGGAGAAAATGCTTGACAGTTGAGTTGGTAGGGACAGCTCAATGTAATTGGTTTCACCTCAAGCAGGTCAAGGCAAATTGACATGGCTTGTGAAAGAAATTATAGTTGTTGGGATGGTTGGTTGGAGGTATGGTGGACAATTTTGTCAACTTGTGAATAATGGCCAATTCACCACTTTTCTTGCTACTAAAGACAGTCTTGAACAAGGAAAGTAGCTCTGGAAAACAAACACAGTATAACACAGGAAAGCGGATCCAATGAGAGCTATGCTGCCCATATGTATCAGAGATTAGTTAAATGGGAAAGGGAGCTGGGGAGGCAGCCCTTCCATCTTCCAGAAATTTTGCTTCTTCGACATGGCATGACTCGCCAAATGCACAGTCAGAATTATTTATTTATTTATAATAAGTTTAACATTCAGCTGCTAGTTTGAGAATTAGTGCTGGGCAACGGTGCAGCTATGCCCCACTGGTCTGCTGCTGAATTTACTCGGCAATAATTTCCAGTCCTAACTGTCTTATTGAGTTGTAGTGGTTGACATGGAGGAGTTTCTGAAGGACACTTATTGGTTCTGCAAGACCAACTAGTTTAACTGATCGCTTCTCTCATTGATTCTTGGCTTTCATCATTGTATGGTCTGTTTTCAGATATTAGAAAGCATTATCTCGAGACACTGAAAAGAAATCCATCATCCCCCTCAAACGGCCAGTTACACCTGATGAATTGGAGTATTCATGCTTTTCCTGCCCACTGAATTTGATGTTTTATTGATACATGATTCTGACATTTGAAGATGCGGTTAGGTATATTTCTTTTAAGTATGTGTATGTCAAATATGAGATTCTAGGTCGTAATTTTTCACATTGACTTACCAGGTGAAAATGAGATGTATTTCTAGTGGTTTTAAAGTTTTTCCGGTATTGTTATAACCTCTGGACTTTGTAGAACTAATGGGTAAACTTTTGCTTCTTTCTTTGCTAAACTATATGAAAGTTTCTACAGGCACCCCGGTCTTTCATTCTCGTACTTCTAAAAATCCAGTATGGCATTTTATAATTTTGTTTATTATTATTATTTTTTTTTTTCTGATGCATACTTTGGATGTAAACTTTCTTTTTTAAATAAGGTGGATAAGCTGTGAAATGAAAGGGATTAGAAGCTGATTATAGCTGCTTTTGTTTTCTTAAATTCATTTACCTACCAAACATCTATACTTATGATTACGGAGCACATCTAAACAGCCTGCCTGCGTGCAACGTTGTTATTGCAATTATTTGATCAATGCAATGATCATTAATTGGATTGGACCGAGTCTCCAAAGTGGTAGTTGGTGAACAAGAGAGGTGGATGCCATAGTTTGAAGTGGGCTCAGGTTATATTTAACTCTTTCATTAGAGCATGCCAGCCATGCATTATCTTTTTCTGCCCAAACAATGCCAAGCATCAAAACGTAATAAGTACCAAGTATGGCTTAATGGACCAGGTATGTCTCGTCTGATACAATGTCCGGCAACTTGTTAAATATTGGATTCGAAAACGCTTATTAACTTCGCTGTACATGTACTTTTCTGTTTGATTTATGTTAAATCAGAAGAATTGAGTGACTGCCCATCTTATCACCAAAAACATAACTCGGAGAAACAAGAATATCAGGTTCAATTTTAAAAGCAATATATGGAAACATGTAAATCTTTGGCCAGTGGTCTTGAGCCATTCCTGACCACGAAGGTATCAAAACCAAAACCAAAGCCACATAATAAATTTTGACTATAATTACTTGGCGTATGGTGGAGTTGTCCCCAAGGCATTTGCATGTTCGCCGCTTGCAGAGCAAAGACGCAAGGTAGAGCAGGGGGGGCTCACGTGCCTCGCTTAATTCAGAAATTAGCGAACTCCAAAGTAACAAAGCAGTGATGGAGATATGTGTTGCACTACTAAAATGGATGTCTGTCCAAATGAGTCATCCATTTTTGCTTTGGTACTGATTCCCATTGCTTTAATGTCCCTTCTACTTTTCTCATTGAAACTCTCCATGTCTTTTTACCTTCTGACATGTCCAATGCAAATAAAATCCCACTATCAATCCAATATTTTCAATTGTTTTTTTGCATACCCTTTTCTTCATTCCATCATCTCAAATAATGCCAAACTATGCGAGACTATGATGCCAACCATAAGCTCTCTCCCTCTCTTTGATGTGGAAATACAACACGGTGGCCATCTTTAGATGCACGAGTAGCAAATTTTTCTGATTTCAGCTTGCGGGTTTTTATATCCTGTCCTGGAACAACTAATTGCGACACAAGTGGTACATATCATGGACCGGAAAAAATTAAAAAAAGAAAGAAAGTACAAAATCATCTAAATGAAACCCTAGATGGTGATTTGTCATTGTTTGTTGACTGATCCTGGCCATTCTGCATTACGTAGTGGAATTAACTGGATATGAGAAAAACGAAGCATCTCAAAACCTTGTTTTTGTTAGAATCTCAACCATATCAAATTTAATAGAGTCAGTACAGAACATCTTTTTCTTGATCAGTTGGTCCACTAGTTAGAGGCCGTAGTGGGCCTCATTCAATTCATGATAAAGCGCAGTTTTCTAGAGACAGATCAAGTTGTGGTATAGCATTCGCATGAGTCAAACACTTCGAGTGGAGATAATTAGTTCTTGCTATTGTTTGTGACCAGATATGGGGTTTGGTGAACGTCCACTTCATGTTCAAGAGATGATATCCAACTTTGTCACGTGTTATTCTGTGACACTGTCTGCCATTTTCTTCAGGATACGTTTAGGAGGAAACCACTACACCAACACGTTCGAAAGAGGTATACGTTCTTAACAAAACAACTTAAAGTGGTTTACCTTATACATCTACTTTCTTAGTTACACTTTTCTTCCTGGAAACTAGGCTTTTTGAAAGCTGGTCGAGTGTTTCTGCGGACGTCATGCAATATAGCATTGAATCTTGGTTCCTCGTAACACAAAGGTGGTCCTGGCCATTTGAATTATTAATGCTTTGCATGATTTCAGAATTCAAACCGAGATTTTACCATAACAAGCAAGAACAAAAATTGTCTACATATATTGATTCTGTCTTGTTTAAATCAAAGTTCATTTTTTTGGTGGAGAAATTTGGTGGGTATTAACAAAGAAGAACATCTAGAAACATTATTTATTGATTAAGGTAACTTCACATAAATTCTCTTAGAAATTTGTATGCACAGACTTATTTGTTTTGATATTTTATTACGTCCCTAGTCTGCTTAACTGTCTGTGTGTCTCCGTTTATTCTTAAGATGTGTGTTGCAGTGCCTTTAGTTGCAATGGCATTGGAGCCTGGCGAGTTTCTTCTAGTCATTTTCTCTTTCCCTCTGCCTTATCTGACAGAATATGCACAACCAATGACTACATTAATTATACGCATTGATCAATCCACTCTTTGAAAGAGCACTTTGTCAATGTGAAAGTTGATAGTCTCAGGATCATGATAAGCAGTGTAGTAAAAACTCTTAGTCACTGTGAGAAATGTCTGCTTGATGTCGCAGTCAATACCATCTTTGGAATTTTGGAGTACTAGCTGTACAAGTTGTTGCATTTCACACTCTATTTGGAGGGTTGTGGGGCTGACGGTGTCTGCATTACGGTCACTGCAATTGTCGTGTACCTGAAAAAAAAAAAAAAAAAAAATAGCAAAGATTAAGTTCTACAAAGTGGGGGCTTATGCGAATGCAAGAAAGATTCNGACGGTGTCTGCATTACGGTCACTGCAATTGTCGTGTACCTGAAAAAAAAAAAAAAAAAAAAAAATAGCAAAGATTAAGTTCTACAAAGTGGGGGCTTATGCGAATGCAAGAAAGATTCGCAAGTACGATTCATTTTGCAGATAATGAGGTTATTTAGATAATGTAGCCCGCAAAGATTTTCCAATTGATGACCACATGATCAGTAATCATTTGAAGTTTTCCAATTAGACTAGGCAGCCCTCTCAGAATCCACTGAGAGGAGTTACTTTATAAGACTATACCCATCCCTTCAAATGAGCTTTAGTTAGAACATTAATTCGTTTTCCAATGTAATTATTTATGCTAAAAACCCTTTTAATCCCAAATAAATTAAGAGATCATATATGTTTAAAAAAAAAAAAACAATATACCGTTGTCGTCTTATCTATTATTTATTAGATTAAACAGAACAAGTAAAAGTACTAAACAACAAACGAGTATGTGAAGCCAAATCAAGAAGATTACAAAGTAGCTAGCATTTGTCGATGGGTTGTGTTGATGTCTCTTACACTGACCTTTTGCTTTTGGTAGTGACCAAGCTTATGGCATACGGTGTTGGTAAGTTCCGAGAGTCGCCCATACTGAGGATGAGACAACAGCTCCTCCGAAAGCCAACGGCCAGCAATTAGATTTATTATTTGCACCAACAACTCTGATTCTCCTTGGTGCCTATCTCCTTCAGCTTGCCACTTCATCAGCCATTTCTCCCACTGTATTTTAAACAAATATTAATATCATAATCTTAAAGTAATTTATCTTTTCTTAACCTTGTTAATTATATTTACATATTACTCACAGCGTGACGTAAATGGTGGCTAATGTCTCGACCTTGTGCCACCAATGCCTCCAATGAAAGATGGTTGAGAGTCCCAAGTAAGATCCGAGTGAATCCCTGTCCTATTTTGTCTGGTTCCAACCTCCTTTAAGAAAAACAACCATATATATTTATATTTATTATCACAAATATTACCCATTTGCTCATATTAGCATAGCATAAGCATACCTCCCGTTTACATAGTCTCGTCCGTTAATACAGTTTCTGAATTCATTGACGAAGGCTCTCTTCTTACCAGAATCTTTCTCCTTCTGAAAATAAGATGCTATCGTCTCTACCAGAACTGCAGTTTTGGCCCATCCCAATCTCTCTTGTGACCTTTCTGGCTCATATATACTCGCTGCTGCTACAAAATACGCTAACAGAAGGCCCCTTGTGCTCATACCCAAATTCTCAAGTTTACATTCTTTGTACCACCTGTGTGTTGTATTAATTATTACTCATAAATTATAATTAATTACTAATAAGTTTTCAAATTTAAATAATGTACAGCTTACTTTTTCATGCGTTCCCATTCAATCTGATGTGCAGCCTGACAATTATTGTAATCTAATTTTGCAAGCTCAAGATAGACTTCATTGTTCACACACGGCATCCTGGAGTTAAAAAGAGTATAATTAAACTACGATTAACTAATCCAAATCTGATAATATAATTAAATGGGTTTCTAGAAAGCTTAATCTTATTGAGTTGCATGGAGATAAAATAGCAGCTCCATGTTGTCTAGTTGTATGTTGGGACTTGGAAAGCAAAGTACAAATGGAAGGTGAATTATTGATAGCAGACATGTCTAGATGCAACAAAGGATTAAAAAGGGCCCCAACTTAATTTGTAAAAATACTAGATGACTTTATTCAAGTCGTAGACTAAGTTGACTGTATCGTCGATAACAAATATCCTTTACATGGAAGATTGGATAAATTGAAATAAACAAATAAATGGAGAGTATACCTGTAAAGGGTCTTGCCAATCCAAACGTCATCTTCGCCGCCATATTGTTCTATGTAGAGTCTCGTCTCGACTCTAGGTAAGCTTGCATACCATGGTACCGCCAATGCGAAGCCCACCTGTCGCCATCATATTATTTAGTTTCTATTATAAAATAATTCTTCTTTTCACTTCTTATCATAAAATAATTGCTTTGTCGTTTCCAAGAGTATAGTACAAATAGAATTGCAGATGAGAGGATGCCCATCAAACTCTTCGAATAACATTAAGATAATACCAATAATATTCAAAATTAGCTGAGCTAAGCAGGGCCGTTTAGGTAATTTTGTATCCAATTTATGATGGGGAATGTCGTAATTCAATTTACATTATTCGTTTTTGACTGGTCTAGCGAGAGTGGCCACTTTCTCCAAGTTCTAGCTAGCTAGTTCTTATTATGAGGATCGCAATCCTATAATGCCACCACTCGAGATAAAATGAATTTGGACCCAATATTAAAGTTTCCCATCGTATCATGAACAGTAATATTAGTTCATCGATGTTAGAAATTTTCAAACGAGGTGAAGATAAAATTTGTTAGATCTTTTTGCAAATAGTAAAGAGATAGTAAAATGTTTTGAAAGATTTTATTGCGCATACCTCACCAGGTAAGTCCTTCGTTATGACCCATTTATCTAGGAGCTGATTGGCAGCTTGTTTTTCTCTTAAATACTTGCCCGCAAACTGCTTAGCATCGTCAAGGATCTTCTCTTCGGGGAATAGAACCTGAGAAGCTCTATACAAGTTGTACATTCCGGTGACAGCCTGAGTAGACTGCCCCGCGAAGCAGAAGAACTCATCGCCTTTCTTAAAATGCTTAAACACATCTGTGATAGACCAAAAAGAAAGATCACGATAATATAAATATAAATGCAGAAAAAATTATGGAGTTTCAGAGTTGATATATTTTATTAAATTGAACTGCTCACCAGCGGAAACCTCAAAACCATGTAATCTTAAGAGCCTAAATCCCATAGATGTGTCATCGATATCACGAACCTTGGAATTCCTTGCCCAGCAAATACCCTCTTCAGTCCAATATCTGAAATTGAAGTACTCATTCAGAGAAGAAAGTCTAATTTCTTTTCATATGTAGATCGTTGCTTGGTGGAACTTTTATTTATTTATTTTTTTTTTTAACCTGTGAACATAGTTCATGCATTCCGTAATCTCTGGTTGGAAATATCTTGAAATGCCCAGGCGCAGCAAGCGATCCACAGCCCATAGATGTTCGAACAAGTCAACAGGATACACGTTTGGGACTAAATCAAAATAGATTAATACGAAATTAAAAAGTGAAAGTTGAAAATCAGAAATTAATTCTAGTCAAGGATTGATAAATCAAGCACTTTGTACCTCCCCCATTGAATCTTTGGACCGTTCTTGTCAAATATTTCCAGCAATTTTCATTTTTAGTTTTAATGAGGGCGTAGGCAGTGGAGGATGGTGAGAACAAGAATGACCCATCTTGTCCCTGCAATTTCAAAAGCTTTTCCCAATCCAGGTTTGGCATACCTTCCAAACTATGGAGTAATGTTGTGGGCACATTGTGCATAATGTCCCTCGGTATCCTATCCCACGCACACAATAATTAAAAAGGGGCATGTACTTTTTTAAAATGTGCAAGAAAAGGCTATTTACTCAATTTATGTCTTATAAAATTCGAAGAAAAGTAACAAACATAATTATGATAGAAGGTTGGGTTTTGAATCTACCTAGTGAGCTTTATGCTTCTCTTTGCATAGATCTCTTGCAAGACAGGAGATTGATCAGGTATTTCAATGCCTAGACTGCAAGCTATTTCTAGAAGGGAAGGAAAAGCAACTTCAAAGCCGATAGGCATGTGCTCATCATTCTCATTTTCGAGCTTGGAAATGTTTTCTTTAAAAAATGACATTCCTAGTATGATGACAAAAGGTAATGTGACGTTAGGCTTCAGAAACTAGCACATATATATTTAAATGTAATAAGATTACTCCAAGTTAAAATTAAATGTTTTATGCTACTTTTTGTGTACCTTTTTCACACTTATCCTGATGCATATTCCATGATTTTAGAGCTACAACACAGGCTAAGGTGTTGATTAACCGATCATGTGCTGAGAATATTTTATCATCACCCCATGAACCATCTGGGAGTTGATTGTTGGCAATCCATTGAAGGCTAGAAGGAAATTGAGGAGCACCGCTGCCATGAATATCTTCCACAAGAGCAACCCATGCGGTATCATAAGCCGATATGCTTATCTCTCCATCCTCCATGAAGCCCAACATGGATCTAATGGTATGGACACGTTCCTCTATTTCATTTGGTGAAGAAACCTTTCGAGTTTGGACAAAATAAATAACATCATAATTACCATAATAAATTGCGTTCCATTTATTGGACACAAATTAATTATATCAAAAAAGTTCAAATCACCTTAAGATCTTCCTCTTCTATATCATCCTCCACGATTTCAGGCCACTTTATCACTTGCAGACTACTTTGAAACACATCCGCATATTCTGTACATAGTATATATAGATGATAATGTGCATACATGAGTACGTACAAGTACGAGTACGACCAAATATTTTTCAAATCCATTAAATTTATGTATTAAGTAACATTACACGCACCTTGGATGCGAGGTCTTGATATAGCACTACTACTGCTACTACTGCATCTTGGCCGAATATCGAAGTAAACTCCTTTGTCTTTACCCCCGAACGGCCAAACACCTATATAAGTTCATAAAAATCAAATCAACAAAACTGGTCAATTTTTATTTTCCTGGCCGGTAAAGTTCGACGACAGATTACTTCAAGGCAAGCGGGCCAATCCATATTTCTTAAAATACAAACATGGCCCGCTTGATTATGAGATATACGATGCTGCCATCGAGTAATACCAATTCAGGTAAAAGGCTCTTTCGAGTTTCGAAAATATTCTTATAGGATCCAAAAGGAAAAAAAAAAAAACTTTTGTAAGGCGAGAGAGGGGAACCAAAAAGCATTAACTGTTAAACACTGCTTCTTCTGCAAAATATGTGATGAGAATATGCCGATGAAGGTTCCCTGTGATACTTCTATCGGCTCTTGCTAGATCAAATACAGATTGCATTCTGATCACCTAGAACCTACCTTGTACATATCTCAGTATAATTCTGCTATAGAATTCCAAGTTTTATTTCACTTTTGAATGTCTTTGCGCAAAACTCAAACAAGACACTTTGAGAAAAATGATCCGATTACCAGAAACGACACTAATTTGTAAGAGTACGTTGCCGAAATGATAAACGACTGATACTAATGACATGCATCAACATCTCAAGCAAAAAAAAGAAAAAGAAAACATATTGAGCAACTTGTGTGGAGTGAGTGGCTATTGTTTTCTTGTCCTTCTGCTTGCTCTGCAGCAGTACAAATAGAAAAGAAAATGAATAAGAGAAACTTAAACTTACTGGAGAAGAAGAGATTATTGTTGGAAAAAGAAAATCGTGGTGTGCCGGGAAACACAGGATTGAGAGCAGGGGAGAGGTTGGTGGAATTGGAAAGAGCAGACATGATGTTTTGTTTTTCAGTAAAGAACAGAAGAGTAATTAGAATTTGAAGCGAAGAGAGGGAGGCAAGCGGACAGAGTCAAATTCCGATAGATTCCCGCTCTTCTAGCTGCATGGGATCGTCCAAACTATGGAATTGAAGTCCTGTCCTTTTCCTCTCTCTTTTCCCTCTTCTTCTGACTCTCTCTCTCTCTCTCTCTCTCTCTCTTCAAAGAAGTTTTATCTCAGCCAGTGCGATTGCCTAGTGGTGAGGGTGAGCAATGATTCTTCAAGACTGCTGCGCTCTACTCATATTATGTCCTTCGCTGGGTTTTGTATGGG
>JANLJB010029934.1:0-18665 GCA_026212285.1 Bursera cuneata
TGGGGGATAAGTGTTAGTTTAGTAAAAGTGTAGGGTTAAGTGTTTTCTTGAAATCTAATTGGGGGTCAGAGAAATTCCCTTTTTATTTTTGGGATAATGGGGACCCCTGGGGTTTAACTAAATAAAGGTTCACCCCTCTTGATCATAAAGTAACATAAAGACCCCAATTTTCTAACTGCCGTTAGGAGATCTGTTTTGTCTTTTCTGAAAAGACAATTTTATCCCAATATGACCCTATTTTATTTCTCTGCTCACGTTTTCCTCGATCCAATCTCCTTCCTCTGTTCTGTTAGCTACTACAATACAATTTTCACTTGTTTTATCGCCTGCCCTCTCTCCAATTCTCATCGATCATCATTCTTATTGCTGCTGCTGTTCTCGCTCCAGTTCCACTTCCACGCAACCACGATTTTCTAGGGTTTATCACGTCACTTAGTTTCTGATTAGGTAATCATTCGAATCTTCGTTGTGACTGTTATGTTCCCGTGTGCGAGCGAGCGAGCGAGTGATTGATTGATTTCACATTGATCTATGGTTTCGATGCTGTTTGTGAACTGAGATTTTTGTGAAGAAGTTGAGATATTGGTGGTAAAAGACCAGCTTGATGCAAATGACAACCCGTCTGCCTAAATCCTTCAACAGATAAGCTGCAAATTTTTGGAAGGTCAAGAAACTTTGCCCGGGCTTAGAGTCAACTGTGCTTCGAGGAGTGATCATTTGGTTAATATGAATTTATTGATTGTAAACACATGGACATTTCAACACCCACTATTAACTAAACATTGGAAATATTGGAAGGTTTGGATTTTGACAGTGGGTAGTACTGTTTTGTGTGGCAGTAGCCACGTTCTGTGTGGAAGTAGATTGTGGAAGCCATATGTCGCAATCTGTTTTGTAGTACAAATATGTGCAAGTCATTTTTGTCTATTTAATTATTGATAAGATTTTGGTTTCCTGTAACTCCATTTAGAACTTTGTAGCTCCCTTAAATATAGATTATCATATCATTTGTACTGATAGTTCAACAGCCACTAGATTTATCGTTTCTTTCTTTCTTTGCTCACTAAAGATTCTAGCACACAGACGGAAGCAGAGTGGCCACCAAATTTTTTGAAAGTCAGACAATGTTGATTTTCTATGAAGAAAATGGCAGAGTAATTTGTTTGATGAAGAGTTGCATGTAAATATACTCAAATGTGGAGATAACAGTATGATCAATTGAACCATTATTATATGGCCTTGATTATGTAAATTTGCAGCCATACGGAGTTCTGACTTTTTATGAAATAGAAATAGAAGAGTTACTATATCGGATTCTTTTGGGTTGTTTTTCCTGAATGGTTTCAAATTGTTACTTAGAGCATCTGAACTCTAATTTGTTTGTTTCTCCATAACTATTATTAACAATCAATAATAGGTAAGGAGCGGGATGGGAGAAGAAATTGGGTTGAGAGACGTGAGACAAAATTTAGGCGTGAGGAAGAAGATGACTGAGGAGACAGAAGAAACAAGGATTAGTTGTTCGACAATTTTTATAACTTTTTAAATCATCTAAATATCAAAAATGCCCTTACTGTGACTACTGTTTTCGAATGGCAGTTAAAAAATGGGGGTTTTTAGTTACTTAATGATTATGGAGGACTTAAAAAATACGTGGCGCCCTTGATTTATCCCTGTTATTTTTTTAAGCTGTTTTATTATTCCTGGACCGTAAATAATATTTATTTGAATATATATTAAAAATAAAATGAAGTGAAACTTCAAAAAGAATAAGATCAAAATTATTAAAATGAAAAATTAACTCAAATTTTCAATTTGAAAAAAAAAAAAAAAGTCTTGCATAGAAAAGTTTCCAATAGACGCATGTTAAGATTACTCAAAAAAATAATCAATTTATTAGCACAATTATTTAAATAATTGAGGATGTGACTTTTCAATTCCTTGGTAAGAAGATCTAGATATAAATGAAAGAGATTTTAGTGACAGATGTCATAACAGTCTCCAAATAATATAATTCTTTCAAATGCTTAAAAAATAATTATATTTTAATCTAATTTAAAAGAAAAGATTATTATTTGGTTAGATTGAATGGAGCCTTCATAATTGATTTCTTCTGATACAATTCTCTATCTATAATGTCATGGTTATACCATATTTATGCTTTTATGTTGATCACGATATGGCAGAAAACAACTATAACATTCCTGTCAGGAATTCTACGAAAGGTAATAAGACAGCCTAAGTTCCATCCACCCTGTATCATGTCATCATATCGAATATAGAATCCAAACATCATCTATTGTTCTTCCCATTAAGGGATGATTAGATTAAATGCCCACAAAAAAGATTCACATTTATTTTATGTTCAGACTCTTTGCTTTCCATGACGCCAAACGTTTTGACACTTTTATATATACAAGTCTTACACAATTGAAGAGGTTTCTGTAACGCTTTCCAAACCCCAATGGCGATTATGTATCTGACAAATTTTCGTAATTTGATTACAACTTCAGTGCTTTTCAGTGTTATTGCTTCTGGTTTAGCTTGCTCTAATGGACAGTGCAGGGTCCGATCAATATCAATTCTTTCTGATATACTATCTTCCATCAAAGTTTGCTTTTTATAATTTCGTTTGAGTTTGATTGTGATGTTGTTCGTGACTGTAGCTCCAAGATAAATGCTCATCTGATGGAGATTGTGGAACTGGACTCTACTGTTTTTCTTGCGAACTTGAGGATTCAAGATGTGTTAGATCAACTGTTACAGATCAATTTGAGGTTGTGGTAAGTAAATAATTATCCCATGTATAGCAGAGTCGCTTAGTGTCTTGAATACGTATAAATTATGTTACATTTCAGCTTTTATCAATGGATAAATAATTTATAAAAATTTTCTCTTCAGCCCATAAAATAATTTCTTTCAACGCATGGCTTTAGAGCCATTTCATTTTCTATTGACATGTATACTTCAACTTAATTTAAATATGAACGTTGTTTATTCTTCACTTCAAGAACGTCAGCAAGGGGAGTTCTTACTGAGAATGTTACTGGTTCAGGTTAATGGTCTGCATCTAGTAATTGTTAACATAGATTTTTGTTGTTCTCTTTTAAATATGTGGCAGAACAACTCTTTGCCTTTCAACAAATATGCATTCTTGACGACCCACAATTCTTTTGCCATTAGTGGGGAGCCGCCCCGTACTGGACTTCCTAAACTGACTTTTACAAATCAAGAAGACAGCGTCACGCAACAGCTTAATGTGAGGATATATATCAATGATGTAGATAATTGCATGTATAAATTTCGTATAATGGATATTAATTGCTTCAAATATATTTATTTGCAGAATGGTGTTCGAGCCTTGATGTTGGACACGTACGACTTTGAAGGGGACATTTGGTTGTGCCACTCTTTCAAGGGAAAATGCCATGAAATTACTGCATTCGTAAGTAGTTAATTTGTGGTTCTTTTTCAAGAATAATGAAAGTTCTGTAGTTAATTCTACTGAGTTTGTTTCATAGGAACCTGCCAGGGACACTTTCAAGGAAATAGAAGCCTTCTTGTCTGCAAATCCATCGAAGATTATAACACTGATTTTAGAGGACTATGTGGAGAGTCCAAATGGATTGAGTAAAGTTTTTAATGAGTCTGGTTTAATGAAGTACTGGTTTCCTGTCTCAAATATGCCTCAAAATGGTCAAGATTGGCCACTCGTTAAAGACATGGTTGCCAATAATCAAAGGCTTATTGTCTTCACTTCAAACAAGTCTAAGCAAGAAAACGAAGGAATAGCTTATCAGTGGAATTACATGGTTGAGAATCAGTGTAAGTTGCAGACATGTATTAGAAAATTGTGTATGAATTAAACTAGTTTTATGCTGAATTTATTGAAATATGTTAATTTGCCTATAATTTCAGATGGGAAGGATGGAATGCATCCTGGGAACTGTACTAACCGTGCAGAGTCGGCACCACTCAGTGACAGAACCAAATCTTTGGTGTTTGTAAATCATTTCAGATCAGTTCCAGTTAAGCAAACGACTTGTGAAGACAATTCAGAGGAACTAATTAATATGATTCAAACATGTTATGGCGCAGCTGGCAACCGGTGGGCTAACTTTGTTGCCGTTGACTATTATAAAGTATGAAAAATTTATCATCATGGGATTTCCTCTTATGTGAGAATTGTCCATCACGGACGGTAATCACTATCATCACTGTTATTATTATTGATGCAGAGGAGCAAAGGAGGAGGAGCATTTCAGGCTGTGGACACTTTGAATGGGAAGCTATTGTGCAGCCGTGATGATGTCCATGAATGCGCGGTAAGATGCATGCTCACAGCTCACTCATAAGTTGCTCCTGCTTTAACATGATTTTAGATCCAAAGCAACAAGTGCAGGCATTCTCATGGACTAGGGGCAATAAAAAACACATAGAAACATAGTGGAAATGAAACACTATAAACGCTCTAAAATCCAGAAATGAGATTCCGTGATTATAAGTTGGTAACTTTTAAGATAATCTAAAATGATCTTTGCTTGCAACACCAATTCAATTCCCTCATATAGTTCAATGATTAGGAGGAACCTAGTAAGTATTGAGAGCATATTTAACTTTTGGCGCTCAGACAATGGGCTTGTAATATAACCCAGTAAAGTTCTAAATTGGGTTTTGTCAGATATTATGGCCCATTCTTTAGCACTAATCATTTCTTTATTTTCTTCTGCAGCAAGGAGCAAAATCATCGTCAGGACCACGCAGTCATCGAGGACAAACACCTCTAAGGAAAATGCTTTAATTGATGATGTTAAACTTATTTAGAAAATGAAAATATCAGCATTAACTCTGAAAGCAACAGTTTGTCCGTTGCATAATGGGTGGTTGCTGTTTGTAATGCTTGTTTTAAATGAGAATGACAAGTTATGTGTACATGCTAGTGCTATTAATTGCTTTGCTTCACCAAGCCTGTGTCAAGAATGGACTAAGCGAGGCCTGTCCATGTCCATGCTGCTTCTGATAGGTCGTGCGCGGCAAAAGCTCTTGTGCTTTAAGCTAGCATGGCATGGATGGTCATTGGTGCAAACCCGTTCTTCAAACTTAACCTGCTTCGATTGATTAAACAATTGTTCGAAGGAAAGTCTCATGTCGTCAAAACTTGACCATGTATATCAATCAAATCGGTCGGTGATTACTATTAGAATTAAAAAAGTAATGCCTAGCTAGCTAGTATTTTGTTTACTCTATACCTTGATGGACCATGTGAGTTGGTAAATCAGGAGACATCAACCACATGCTAGCTATCTTACTACAGAAATTAAAAATTTCCGCTAGCATCATGGTATAGCTAGGCTTTTATTTGGCCTTGAACCCTTGATCATTGCATAGATTAATATAATATAACAATACTAGATTAATAAGCATTTGGACCTAATGTTGCGCAACTTAGTGATTGGTAGATGCTATTTGGCAAAGTTTCATGATTCCTTCAAGTAATAATATACTCTCTGCCAATAATCTAGATTATCTCCTCTTTACTTTCCTATCAGCAGCCATTTCCATGGATGATGATATCCAACGTTGAAGTTACTTATTCAAGATTTTAGGCTCGGCGGGGCCGGCTTTCCCATTCTTTTAAGATTTAACAAACCTTTCATTGTTGTGGTATCAGTTGATCTTGTTGATAACCGCCAAGTTTAATAGAGTATGGAAGATCTACAGCTTAATTAATTAGAAAAATTGCCCAATTCGGTAGCATGTGCATAGATTATAAATCAAACTCTTCTTAAATTTTTTGTAAAGAAGGGGGTGGCTTTTGGCCTCAAGTTTATATCATAGGCAGTGAAGGGCCCGAGGTGCATTTTGACCTTCACTATACCTAAACCAAATTAATATATCTGACCTGATTGCAAGACTTCAAAAAGCATATAGATTAAGTTCTATTGTTAATTCGTCTGTAGGATAGAAAGTCAAGCAAGTTGTAAAATTTTCAGTGTCTAGAGTAGCAAAACTATGTACTTAAGAATTCCCCAGGCTGCAGAGGGAAGCTATATATATAAATTAAAGGGAAGACAAGCACGTATAAATGTCAAAAAAGAGATGCAGTAAAGGATGAGTGAACCACATGGGTTGATGGGGCAGAATTACCTGAGTCTATTAGTTTAACCAGTGGAAGCAAGCAAGCTCTCATCTAGAATTATTAGTATGACAAGCTTGTCGAAAACAGCATATAGATTGCTACTGAGCTAGTATTTTTCCATGCTGTTTTATAAGATTGATGTGACATGATTGAAGCATGATGATAACATTCATATGTCAATATAATTTACTAAAGATTATGAAGGATTGTAATTTCAATTAACTTCGTAGCAATAAATCTAATTTGTGAGCATAAATGGGGAAGGTGGTACATGTCGTATATGCTTGTAACCACCCTAATTAAGTTGACAGGATGATAAAGAAATTAAACCATATTGGGGAAGTTGGTTTATGAAATGAAATGACAGTAACTTAACTGCTTAGATAAAATATAATAATAAAAATGGAGAAGCAGAAGCTGAAGCTGAAGCTTCTGTGTAATATATATAATGTATTGATGGAACAGAACAGGAGCAATCAGTTAGAAGCAGAATGAGATGGATGAAAGAGAGGGTAAACAATTGCTGCACGTGGGGACTTTACTGACATGCCGCACGGGCTTCGGGTGCATGTAAAAACATATCAATCTATCCACAGAAACCTGCAGGGCCGGGCCACTCTTAACAAGTCAACTTGTGAATCATTCTAGCTTGGAAAATCCGGTCTCAGAAGTCAGAATAGATTTTATGTATCTCTTAGCATTGTTGTTCATGAGCATCGGATGCTTTAGATGTAAAACACTGAGGGAGGACATGAGTAGTAATCCAGAGAGTGTGTCGGTGTCCAAACAAGTCCTGATCCACATATGTTTGGTAGAGTAGAAAGGTCTGCAAATTTCTCTTCTCCCATCAGAAGGCTTTTCCGTATTGCTTCTCCATCATAATATCTATAATAATAATATTCTTTATGTCGTCTACGTTTCTTACTTACCTTGCCTTTGCTGTCTCCCAAAGCCAAGAACTGCGCTGTTACGTCTACGTTCCTTTTATATTTATATCATCACCTTCATTATAGTCATTAAATGACGCTGAAAAGTTCTATTAAATTTGACAAATCCAAGTAATCCACAGAGTGTCGGTGTCCAAACACGTCCTGATCGCAATGCATGGTTTTGCGCTCTCAGAACCATAATTTGTTATCTCTCACTCTATCTCAAATTTCAAAGTGAATTGCATTAAAATTTGTAAATTATTGAGGAAGTAGATTTCACACTTAGTTAACTTATGATTACAATAAACATAATCATTAGAATAATGTGCTATAATAAATGTACCTTAAAAATTATCCTTTTGAAGATAAATTTACTATTAGTTTGTAGAATTCTTTGTTTTTAACCTATGCTCCTGTTTGTGTAAAAAGTAACAAGAAGAAGCTACCCTACACATGAAGAGAGTTGAAA
Organism: Bursera cuneata; assembly: GCA_026212285.1. NCBI lineage: Eukaryota > Viridiplantae > Streptophyta > Magnoliopsida > Sapindales > Burseraceae > Bursera > Bursera cuneata. Next base: position 7,538 of record JANLJB010029934.1, read on the forward strand.
AACTTTTTTAAGGTTTGGAATGGGAGTCCATGATTCGATGGCAGATCATTAACTATTTTATTACCTTTTCGACTACAATTTTCATCTTGAAATGATTTCTATAGATCCCCCGATAATTTAATAGGTAAAAATGGTTAAAATAAAACAATTAAAAAGAGAAAAACAAGGAAAATGGCATATAAGGTTACAATGGCTGTGTTGTAACCAAACGCATTTAACAAAATATAACAAAAATTTTCCTTTTTCTAAAAAAAGAAAAAAAATCTTTTATATATTCCCATAAATTCATTTACTTCCTCAAGTGTCTTCCATTTGTTCTTGGTGTCATGAACTTTACAAACACGAAAAGGTGATAGTAAAACATATTGTGTTTATTATTTTGTTAAGATTCTGCAATCATATGTTTAAAGTCTTATTTTGTGATATTCGACCATTTTTTTTTGTAACATTTGTTTCTTTTGCACCCAAATTAATACCAATTTCTTTAATCAATTTAACTTTTGTAAAGAATTGTTATTATTCATACTAATTTCTCTTTAGTTGAATTGTAGCTTGTATACTTTGTAATTACCTTTTTTTTTTTTATTTGCTATTGATGATGATGATTTGTTCTTGTCTAGTTTATATTAACTTGGTTTTAGACAAAAATAGACATTTTAATATTGCTATAATTGCTGACTCCACCGAGAAGATCATTTTATACACGCAAACATCAATAAGAAACCAAGATGATACTTGTATAAGGATTTATAGTTCCTCTGAATGTGGCAAGTGGCATTATTATAACATATATATATAGAGGTTTAAAAACTTTAACTTCAAATGTTAAAATAGATTTTATACTGAAATCTCTTGTAGCAATCATTGAATTAACAGACATCTGGATTAGAAATGCTATGCAGGGTTTCCGAAATGGAACTATTTTATGAACTGAAGCAGTTACAAAGGTTATCCATCCTGATTGGTGTGAAATCTGATAATGTAAAGTTGCAGTTGTCTAAAACTTTCTGTAGAGCTTCTTGGTCCCAAAAAGCAAAACAATTAGAAATTAGTTGAGATTAAATTTAATTTTAAAAACGAATGTTTGCTAGCAAATCTTGGAGAAAAGATCTGATACGATTTTTTTAAGAGGAAATTCTTGTTTAAGAAGAACACTGGCTGATTTTTGTACATTTATTGCAATACTCAGGTATGATAATGAGGTCAGTCAGGTCATCACTCATATGGTAGGTGCATGGTTTCGCTTATATAGTATATAGCATTTGCCTGTGTCTCTCCCTAGTCTTTACTTGGAGTAGTTGTGTTGTCTAGAGACAGTCAGAAGCCATACATACTAGCATTGGCAGCATAGCAACTCTCTTGGGAGCATCAATGGCAGTCCTGGCTGTGGTGGTGGTTTGTGGGTTGGTTCTGGGATTCTGTTTCTGCTTTGCTCTGTTGAAATGGAATGAGATAAGATACAAAAGCAAAGGGTTGCCTCCAGGGACAATGGGGTGGCCACTTTTTGGTGAGACAACAGAGTTTCTCAAACATGGACCAAATTTCATGAAAAAACAGAGAGCAAGGTAAGCTTTAATTTCTTGGTGGAACATTTCTGTTAAAGAATTTTTAGAGGGATTTTTCATTTTTGGCACAACTTTGTTTCCTTTTCAAGTATGTTTAACTTCTCTCTGTGTTGTGTTGTGTGTCTAGTTGGCTTGTTAATTTCCTCTTTTCTCTCTCTCTCTTTCTTTCTTTTGCTCTCTCACATAAGTTGATTGACCTGTAAAGTGACTTCTCTTTACTATAGCAAGTGGTTTATGATTCTTTCACTCTAAAGGTAGCCTGGCAAAAAGCAGAGTACTTATAGTTTCAAGCAGTTTGTTAATCAAAACCTTCCCTTTTTCCTTGATTCAAATTGGCTACAGACGCGAAATGATTAGTGCCTTCTTTCCAAGTGTCTTACATAGATTTTATCTGCATGGATACCCCCATAAAGGGTGACTCCACAACAGCAAACACAGAACTTTTACATGTTAATCATGGTCATATATTGCTAGTTGCTACCGAAGTCTAGTTACCTATTTGATTGTCATCATATATGTGATGAAAAGGAGACTAATTTTTTTTTTGGTATCAGAAGTCAAAGATGCCCATCCCAAGTGTTACAAGAGCAGTATTTCGTAAATAGTACATTCCTCGCATTGTTTTTAGCCAAAAATCAAGGCAATTTGCAACAGATTAAAAACAAAATGGTTGTGCATCTACCTCAAGTTGTTCAATAAGATATGTTTTGATCACCAGCAGAATTCATTCCTGTTCTAGAAATCCATTTATAATTTTTTAGCCTCTCTGCATGTCTTTGAAGCTAATGACCTCATAAAAATGTAATGGAATGCATCATAATAGTTGATTGTGAGATTTATTTAAAGAGGAAATAATATTGACAGGTATGGAAGTTTATTCAAGTCACATATATTGGGGTGTCCTACTGTTGTCTCCATGGATCCCGAGCTCAACAGATATATCCTCATGAATGAAGGAAAAGGACTTGTTCCTGGCTATCCTCAGTCCATGCTGGATATACTCGGAAAATGCAACATTGCTGCTGTGCATGGTTCTGCTCACAAATTCATTAGAGGTTCATTGATGTCACTTATCAACCCTGCCTCAATTAAGAAGCAGCTTCTGCCAAAAATTGATGAGTTCCTGAGATCATATCTTGACAACTGGGATGGAAAAGCCATTGATATCCAAGAAAGGACAAATGAGGTTTGCATAATTTCCACAATCCTCCAAATAAAAATTGAAAAAAAAAAAAATTGTCTTTGTCTATGTTAATTGTCATGTATAGTTCACGAGTCTTAGTCCATTGTCATTTTAATTTCTTTTTGTAGTTAGGTTGTTTCAATCTAAAAATAAGATCTTCAACTATAGGAGGATATTACAATCACATGAGGTTCCCTCATTATTTATAATTAAAGTAAGATTTTGCTTCTATACCATCCCTAAAAAGTAGAAAACAAAGTTGACAGGCATTGATCAAGAAAGTTATAACAAGCTTTCAGTCCCCACTTGTAGTGTGTTTTTTTGTTTATTTAATATTCAACATAGAGTTTAACATATTAACAAAAGAAAGTTCTGTAAAAGATTTTGAAAGATTAGTTCACACTTGTATTACCTTGTTTAGATGGCACTGTTGATATCCTTCAAGCTGATAGTAGAAATTGAATCAAGTCAGATATATGGTAGATTCAAACAAGAGTTTGATAAGCTGGTGGTAGGAACATTGTCACTGCCTATCAATATTCCAGGGACAAATTACCAACGCGGCTTCCAGGTATACCCTGTCACCATTTATGCAAGATAATAAATTATACGGAACCTCTTGACAGTTTTTAACTGAAGCTTTTTATAGGGAAGGAAGAGAGTCATCAGATTCCTGAGGAAAATTATGGAGGAAAGAAGAAACACTTCAGGAGTCCATAGTGACATGCTTGACCAACTTTTAAAAAATGAAGACTCTAACTATAATCTCAGTGATGAGGAGATTATTGATCAAGTTATCACAATTCTATACTCGGGTTATGAGACTGTCTCAACAACTTTAATGATGGCCATTAAGTATCTTCATGATCATCCAAGAGCTCTTCAAGAACTTAGAGTGAGTGAGACTGCAGAGAGCATTTTAATGCTCCTGCTTATGTACTTTTGTCATTATATAGTTCATGAACATGTTTTGTTTAACCTATTTAGGATGAGCATTTAGCGATCCAACAAAGGAAACAGCCCGAGCAGCCTATTGACTGGAATGACTACAAGTCCATGAATTTTACTCGAGCTGTAAGCAATTTGAATCTACCAATGAACCTTTTTTTTTTCTTTTTTGTCCGATTAGTATTATTATTATGTTGAAAATTTGACTTCTGATCAATGTAGGTCATTTTTGAAACCTCAAGATTGGCTACAGTTGTTAATGGGGTTCTGAGGAAGACTACCAAAGATATTGAACTGAATGGTATGTCTCTTCGTTCCAAAGTGGTAATTTGACTAGTAAATTCAGGTTCTTCCGCACACCAACACTTTCTTTACATAATTTTAACATCATTGTGCAAACAAAGTTGGAAATGATGTCTAGTATTAACATTGTAAAAATTCCTGTTATGTTTTTAAGGATTTATGGTTCCAAGAGGATGGCGAATATACTTGTATACACGGGAGATCAACTATGACCCATTCCTGTATCCAGAGCCCTTAACCTTCAATCCCTGGAGATGGCTGGTCAGTGACTCAAACTGTGTGCTTTTTGTCTCCGCATATAATTAAATTATAAGGCTACAATCCCACCAAGTTGTTACTGAAATGGAACTAATGCAGGATAAAAGCCTGGAATCTCACAACTACTGCTTCATATTTGGAGGAGGAAGCAGGCTTTGTCCTGGCAAAGAATTGGGAATAGTTCAAATCTCTACATTCCTCCACTATTTTGTTACAAGATATAGGTTGGCTACATTGTCCAACTAATTTCTTCATCACACTTTAGCATGTCAACCCAGATAAGAGAGTCAAGAACCTGAGATATCTCTCGGTTGATTTTTATTTCCTTTAATTTTTCTTTGCAGATGGGAGGAAGTTGGAGGAGATGAAATTCTGCAATTTCCTAGAGTTGAAGCACCAAATGGCCTGCATATAAGAGTATCAAAGTATTGATGTTTTCAAGTGAACACTACAAGAGAAATATAGATTATCAAAGAATATAGATATTGATTAACATATATTCCAACAGTTGAGAGAGGATGAACTTATTACTGCAAATCGGTTTGGGGAATTGTGATCATAGTTGATCTCAGATTTTCAGTTCATTGTTACAGAACTTTGATTGCCCCTTTATTTCATAGCCTTAAATATAGAAACATGTAAATCTTAATTCCTCCAATTACTCTGAAAACTAAAATTCCTATCATTTCCTAGCTGATTCACAGCGCAATTAAATTGTTCAAGATTTAATATGCAGGAATGTATGTGCTGTGTGATATCATATTCCTGTCTTGATGAAAACTTAATCAGGTCAGGCGATCCCAGGCCAAGAGCCTGATTATAACACATAATAGGCATGTTCCACACTCCCATCCGGCAACTAAAAGAATTTCTAAAAATAAGGTGGAATTAATATATCATGGTATTTATATGTTGATCTAATAATATTAATTTGTTTTTATATATTTATTTATACTTTCTCATGAATGACTGAGAATTGGAAATTGAGATATTCAGATAAACATGAGATGAAATGACACACTTTCGACATCTGGTTTTAAATAATATTATTCGTTTCAGACTTTGTAATTCGAGAATATTATTCATTTAAAACTAAATACGAATTCGACTATATTTGTTTATATTATATAATGTCATTTTTTTATCTTACACCTTTATTAATGTATTGAATATTCAAATATCATTTTCAAAACTTTTTATTAAATATTTTATTTAAAACATCAAAATTCATAATTCAAATTATTTTTAAAAGAAAAAGCATAAAATGTAAAACCAAATACATCCGAATTTGGGAAAAGGCTTAAGAAGGTTGGTGGTTGGAATGGAAGCCCTTGGCCCAACCCCCTGTATCATGAGCCCAATATAGTTGACCCAATGACATACAAATCCTGCTAGACGCAAAAAAGAAAACATTGAAAGCCCATATGGTAAAATTCAATGGAAATACATCTAATAGAACAATTTTGAAATGATTTCTTGGTGACCAGAATAATGAAAATGGAATATTGGACACTAATATCTTATAATTCATTGCATCTCTTCTCTCTGCGTCCTGGAATGGATCCAAATCCAAATATTTTCACATATTTCTTTTTAGAGTTAAAGAAAAACAAACATGCATCATTTGAAAACTACAGAAAAGCAAACAAAAACAGCATGTGGGCATGTGAAGATAAAGGAGGCTTCAACATGTCTTGTACTCTTAGCTGTTTTTAGTGTGAACGTGAAAACTACTTGCAACTCAATGTTGCTGTCAAACCATGTTCTAAGCATAACAGTTTGCATTATATGCATATTATTATTAACACATTTAACAATTATTTGCCCACATACTTATCTGACAGGTCAACTATGAAAGCAGCAGGCAAAACTGCTGATATAATTAACAATAGTACAAGCCTGCTGCTTCTGTAATGTGCTGGGGTGGATGTTCATGTTCTGTGTTTAGCTTTTTAATTGGATTTCCAGTTGTGTGTTCGCGGACATTTTCATTTGTCCCAATATTCTGTTGTTGTTCTGTCCTCTTTGTACATGCTTGCTTGCTTGCTTCCTTGTATTGAGTCAAAGCCTTGCAGCTCCCGCTTTTAGTTGTGCATGGATTAACATCAACAACATTTTTAAATTTCTTCTAATATCTCAATAGAAACTTGTCAACAGTAGAAATGAACAGATTCTAGTTCAAATTATTCTGAATTCTGAACCAAACTATCAACTAAGTTCTGGTCCAGTTCAATTAATGATGAGATGATTATGTATTCCACAAATAGTAAAATTCAGTAGAAAAATAAGAAGATTAAAGGAGAATTAATTGTCTAATGCACTTATATTGTTAGATTCCCACCCAAGGATCATGTAATTAGGTGAAATTAAAATAAAAATCTAAAAGAAAAACTTACAATCTCCAAGCTAAAATTGTTGAACTTTTTGACCAAAATTGCCACCAAATTCCTACACATATACAAGCAAATGAGTTATATTGTTTTCATCCATGGCGTGTACTTCTAACACCTTAGGATTACATTTTTCTTGTTAGAGAAAATAAGGAAGAAATGAAGCAAAACTCCTTTAGAGAACAAGAGAGCAATTAGGCAATGACTTGTTTTGGAAGAGAGAGGATGTGTTGCATTCACTTAATACATGAATCATGCACACCCAAGGTTAGTGAATGAATGTATTACACATAAGGTTTTCTTGCATTTAATGTAATAGCACTAACATCCTACTTAGATGTAAGTGCTTTACATATTGAATTCTTTAAATTTGTTAATTTTGATTTATAATAGCCAAGTACTTAATCAAACCAATCTTAGCTAAGTAAATCGAAGTTCAAAGTTCAATTAACTCTAATTAGTTACATTATTCTCTCTTTAGTCCATGGGCCTATTGAGTTTGGGTTTAAATGCAACATTTTAAACCTTTGTTTAATGGACCCAATCCATTTAACATGTGCAAGCCTAAAACCAATCAGTGATTCAATCCACTAAATTGGCCTATGCAACTTTTAAGCCCATATATGAATAATATGTAGAAAATACTATTCATGGATCATTATTTACCTTAGGTGAAAGATGTTCTCGTAACTCCCGTGTAAATCCGTCATCGGTGTATCTTCAAAGTACGACTCATTAGACTTTCAGATATGTTGGCTGTAAATGATTACGCGCGGACCATCAGCATTTCCGAACATAAAATGCCGAGCTCATGATTTACAAGACATGGTTGGCTTCTAACAAAGTACCAAGCCCCCTAATTCTCTGAAAGTACTCGTAAAGCCACGTAACCTTTGTCAGGTGTAGTTTTATGTAATTCAAGCCTATGTCAAATATCACGTACGTGGTTTAGGGATGGAATGTGTCTTCTCTAATAATGACGCACAATTCATATCCTCATTTTACATGCGATTCTCATTTACGAGCTGTGACTAAGGATAATCTTCATCACGCTCTCGAATGCTGGCCATATCGCCGTCGAATCTAGTGTGACATCATCTCATATACTCGGAGTGATATGTCCCATCTTGACATTACACCCACTCCTAAATAGTTTTCGGTGCATCCAACGACAAACATTTCTCTAACCTGGAAAGAGTTATTTACGCAAGTGTCAAAGCGAACCGATCTTTAAATGAGATGACCGTGTAAGTCTTAGGTCTTAGGACTACTTATACTTACTCTGAGTGGACCTCTCATAGACACTTAGGTAACATACCAATGGGATTCCGTATCAGGCCGTGTCCAGTGAATTTGTTCCCGTATCTAAACGGCTAATAATATTCCCCTATATACTTGCATAAGTATCTAATACTTAGATGTATGATAATCATACTGTTATATTTCTATAACCAGTACAAGTGTAATACTAATCTATCCGTACTGTGGATGTCCTATCTTAACAGTACTTTGGCCAGGGATGTTTTAATGATGTAATATTTTAGTAAATCGATTTCTTTTTTACAATCAAATCATTCATATTCACATCATATGGATATTTATTATAATGTAATCCAATTACAAATAATGATAAAGATATACAATTTTCTTTATTATATAAATCTGAATGTACCGCGTATATTCACAATGTGATGCTTTTAAATATAAATCGTCGAACAAATATATTAGTTGTTACTAAATCAAAAGCTAAAAGTTAAATTGGAATCAAATACTGGTCCTATTTATGCCAACCACACCACATGGCCCAAATGTTCTCATTTGCATTCTATTTTATATTCAGAAATTACGTGGTGGGTGTTGAAATAATGATATATATGATTTCATTTTGCAACTCTCATATTTGGATGCGTCAGCCCGTGCTTCTCACAACTTCCTTCTTATAGTCAATATTTAATTGAAATATTAATATATAAACTATGCTTCTTATATTGACTTGTATTAAAGATTAAAGAAAGCAGTACTGTTGAACAGTTGATTCAATATCATGTAATTAGTTTATACAAGATCATGCTAATTAACTAATCTGATTAAATATTAAAAGATAGAATAGAAAACTCAAGGCACATCTCAATATACTATCAAGATATCTTTAACATCCATTAAGAATTATTAGACATGTGTATATCATTTAAATATTGTTAATATAAATCATCTTTAACCATTAAGGTTCGATAATACCATTAGTTATTTTGTTTTATTTTTTCAATAAATGACATTAAATTTCATGTTTGACCTCAAATAATAACTCCCCTTTACTTTAATGTAGTCAAAAAAAACTTTCAGGGTGTGAAAATAGTTTATCAAAACCCGAAGGATGAAATTAAAAGTTTCCCTGCAATAGATGTCTATATATGTCTACGCAAAGACAATTCTGTTTCTTAAACCGGTTCAACTCAGACTCAAAACTCATCTCACTGTTTTCTTCTCTTCTCCGTATCTTAGAGCATGGCAACTCCTTCAACTAAAGTGACTCCGCTCTTGAAAGATGAGCTGGATATCGTCATACCCACAATTCGAAACCTGGATTTCCTGGAGATGTGGAGGCCATTTTTTGAGCCTTATCATCTGATCATCGTCCAGGATGGTGATCCTTCAAAGACGATCAAGGTCCCTGATGGCTTTGACTACGAACTTTACAACAGAAACGACATTAATCGTATTCTGGGTCCTAAGGCTTCTTGCATTTCGTTCAAGGACTCTGCTTGTCGGTGCTTTGGCTACATGGTTTCCAAGAAGAAGTACATCTTCACTATTGATGATGATTGCTTTGTAAGCGGCACTCTCTCTTCCACGTTTATGATGCCTTCATTTTATGTTTTTTCCCAGGCTTAATTTTAATGTAGTTATTAATTGTCTGTATTCATGATGTCAAAAAGTCATTTATTTAGTAACTCTACAGAGTTTGTACCCCTTTTGGTGGATTTAGATCTTGATGGGGTTTTGATCCGACGACCAGTTGCTTCTTTGGGTGTTTCGTTTTCTTTGTTTTGTTAATAGTATTTCCAGGAGCTTTTTGGTAGATGATCCAAGTTTAAACCTTTTATGCAATTGACTGGAGGAATTCAATATTACCATTCATATATAATAAGCATTGCTAATGCTTCTATAAGCCATTGCTTGGTGGCGCAAGCTATCTTAATTTATGATCTGAGTTCCTGGCTGTTGATGATGTGCAGGTGGCCAAAGATCCATCTGGAAAAGAGATCAATGCACTGGAGCAGCACATAAAGAACCTGCTATCACCATCAACTCCATTTTTTTTCAACACTCTGTATGATCCATACAGGGAAGGTGCAGACTTTGTCCGTGGATACCCATTCAGTCTACGTGAGGGTGTGAGCACAGCTGTTTCTCACGGCCTCTGGCTCAACATCCCTGACTATGATGCTCCCACTCAGCTTGTCAAGCCCCGTGAGAGAAACACCAGGTATATCATACACAGATCTCTTTGCTAATAAAGATAATATGTTATTTTGCAATTTCATTTATACATTTTTGCGGCCTTCTATTCCCAGGTATGTTGATGCAGTTCTAACCGTCCCAAAGGGAACTTTGTTTCCAATGTGTGGTATGAACCTGGCTTTCGACCGTGAACTGATTGGACCTGCAATGTACTTTGGACTCATGGGTGATGGACAGCCGATTGGGCGCTATGATGATATGTGGGCTGGCTGGTGCATGAAGGTACTTGATCTTTTACAATTTTTAGTTGGAAAACAAATGAAAAAAAAAATGATCTTGCTTTAATCAACACTGTTGATGTTGATACTGGGTGATGAATTTTCAGGTAATATGCGACCATATGGGTTGGGGGGTGAAGACTGGTCTTCCTTACTTATGGCACAGCAAAGCCAGCAACCCATTCGTTAATCTGAAAAAGGAGTACAATGGTATCCACTGGCAAGAGGAGCTGATCCCTTTCTTCCAATCTGCTGTTCTGCCAAAGGAATGCACTACTGTTCAGAAGTGTTATCTTGAACTGGCCAACCAAGTCAAGGCTAAGCTTGGGAAGTTGGACCCATACTTCGTTAAGTTAGCCGATGCCATGGTCACGTGGATTGAGGCCTGGGATGAGCTCAACTCTTCTGCAGGAAGTTCTGGAAAAAAACCCAATGGCACTGCCAAGTAGAGATTCCAATATTCTGTACTTTCAACTTCAGTAGTTCCTTGATTTTTGTGACTTTTATTATTATTAGTATTTTTTATGGTTATTGACTTATTTTTACCATTTTTATTAATATAAAATTTTGCTTTCTATTGAAAGCTTCAGATCTTTTTCAAGTTTCTATAATCATATAAAGGTATGCCATTCGAATTTGAATGATTGAGATGATTGCATTTTCCTTCTTTTGCCGTATGTTATTGACCAAATTTGAATTTGAACTGAAAATAGTTTAAAATGAAACACATTGTTACTATCT
>JANLJB010029935.1:0-18679 GCA_026212285.1 Bursera cuneata
GTCTACAAAAGTCTTAATTGAATACACCTCAACTTTTTAATTTTATAAAAGTCTTTAAAAATCATTAAAAGTCTTAATTAAATACACCCCCTAAAACTCAAAACGGTCCATCAACTTGGCTATTTGGTGGTATTTCCGAAGTATATCTTGGACCCTAGCAGTAACCTGGTTGGGCTCCTTTATAGTCAGCTTTGTCATGGATGTTGACCACGTGTAAAAATTTTTACATTCTTTCAAGTTATGGGTTAACAAAATTTAAAAATTCTGTAGCTATGTTGCTGCATGAATTTAAAAGAGTTTATAATCTCTACATATGGTGAAAGATGGATCTGTGCCCTTTTTATTCTATTTATGAAGGATATGGGAAACTTCTATATTTACATCATCTTGATAAGATGCATAAATGTTTTTTATTATATTAGCTAACCTGGTCTTCTTCATCTTTCCAAGCTTTCAAGTAATTCTATTTAGAAGCTTAAATGTGGATTTCAGATGATTCTAACTTTAAGGTGAATGTTTGCATTATTTGTGACATGCTATGTGCTTTCGAAATTATTTTTGCAGAAATTGATGCTGCATGCTAGAGTAGGAGCTGACGAACTTTTATAGTGTGTTGTTAATTATTTTCTTTGAGACTTCTGGCTAATTAACTTATAGTTGCATGTTATCGATTGGAAGTATATCTGTTATAAGCAATTCACTGTCTTCTCTTTAATATTAGTTTGAGTTTCTGGTGAATAAATTCGTCAAAACTAGTAATGACCAAAATGAAGGAAACTTTTTTCTTTGATGGCCTGAAACAGAAACGGGAGGCACCACCTGGTGAGAAGCCTGAGCCTGTTAGGACTCACCTTCGGAACATGATCATAGTACCGGAAATGATTGGAAGTATAATTGGTGTTTACAACGGCAAGACCTTTAATCAAGTTGAAATTAAGCCTGAGATGATTGGCCATTACACAGCTGAATTCTCAATCTCCTACAAGCCAGTCAAGCATGGAAGACCTGGCATTGGTGCTACTCACTCCTCTAGGTTCATTCCCCTCAAGTGAAGTTTTTACATATTCTGCATCGCAGTGGCCTTATGGGAGTGCATATGATCACATAGCTAAATTTGGATCAATCTACTTTTTTCATCTTTTCTCTTTTCTCTACTCCTCAAACTCTGGTTGTTCATTATAGTTATCAATGGAATTTAGTTGGTATTTCATTTTGCCTCGGAAACAAGAACCTGTTTTCTAATGCCATTTATATGTCATACATTTATTGATTACATATACCTTTTGCTACATGTTGCAGTTTCATTTGTTTGAATGATCCAGTAATATAAAATCAAAACAATTCATCTGGAAGCTGAGTTGGACAAGAACAATTGAAGAAATGCAGCAACTTTCTAATTCACAGATCTAAAGAATCTGGTGACAACCTAATTTAGTAAAATCACTTTAATATACATTTTTTTTCTAAGAAAAAAAAAGATCTCCCTAATTCCTGCGCAACTTTAGACAAAATAACTCTTAAATGAACCATTATCAATTAAATTGGTACATGCCAACATTTCCAAAATCCAATTTCTATAAGCCCTTTGCTATTTATTTCTTGCTTTTTAGTATTTTATACGCAACTCTAACGATGATAAAAAGTCGAAGACAGACATGAAATGTGAAATTTTTATTTGACAAGTAATCACATTCTCTTTTTTGTAAGATTTTTCAAAGACATCCCTGAGTTGAAACCTATTTTTTTAGTAATTATCTTCCTCTAGGCATCAAAAACGAGTTTATCATTTCCCTTCTAACAGAGAAAGGAAAACCGGTTTGTGTTCGATAGAAACAACAATTAATTAAATAGTGTTAATAGCACAAAACATGCTCTCTTTTGACCTACACCATACACTTAGACCTCCAAATTTCAATATTAACGAACGAAATCTATGACTCTTAATACGTTGTCGGCCACTTAAAGAGAGAAAAGCTGAATTAAAACAAATATTAAAGCTCCTAATGACTCAATTCTAAATTATTCTTTTATAATATCTGAAAAATGTGTCAAATTTATCATCAAGATAGGCACACATGACGTGAAGATGTAGTAGAACAGTCGTTAATCAAGTAAAATGTTTTTCAGAGACAAATGTGAGAAATGACTTTCTAAAAAAAATGTTAAAGACTAGTATAAAAAGAAAAGAACAAAAAAAAATGTTTTATTTGAAAATGTTTTTCTATTAAAACACTTCCACATTTCACAGATATAAATGCATGTATGCTAAATGCCTTTGATGGGTTCAATTTTTCAACAAAAATTACAGTGGACAGAAGTGGGTATTTCATAAACTGGATCCAAATATTACTAAAACAAGGCCCATGTCTCAAATGTTTAACACTGAGTGGCTTCTCAGTGACAGATTCTATTCTTTTCAATGATTTAGACTGGCTTTTTCTAATTTCTCATCGCATATTGAGAATGTTTGTGTTTGGAAAGCAATCTTTGCAACCAAAAAGATAAAGAAAGCTCACTTGCAACTTTGAGGGAGAAAGTGAAACATAGGAACAACATCTTCATGTTCATATTCCTTATCATGATGTGATGCTTAGATCGGTTTCTGTAATTGGGTAAACAAAGATTGTTAGCTGGTCATGGATCATCTTTCTTATTGATCAAGATTACAGCAATCATAATTTCTTATTTGAAACATTAGCCTAACCTCAATTTACGTAATTGTAACTATTATATGATAAAATATTCAGGGATATTGTAGAGGATAGGGAAACTGTTGCTTCTAACCAAATTTGTTTTTTTAATTTTTATTAATCCAATAAAAAGATAACTTGCCATTTTATAATTGACCAAACATTTTTTACTTTAAAACTTGTCAGGTTAAAATCTATGAGATGAGGAAGGAACATGAAGATGCCAACCGAAAACATGATTGCCCATGTTGGCAGCCAAATAGACCACATGACTTGTTCCACTGGTGAGGAAAGAAACAACAAAAGGACTCAACAAGGTTGAAAAACGATTAATTCCTAACATTAACGTTAACATTCAATTCAATTCGAAGGAGTGTTAATATTAATTTGACTTTGAGGCATTGCTGTGACAGCTCAATCATGACTTTTCTGTGAAGAAATTTCAAGTACTTGGAATTTTCTAAATTATACCAAACTTCACCATCGCTTGTATAGTACAACTGAACATGTTAAATGCCCGATTACTCCACTCCTACTAATGAAACAACCTAATCAACGACTACTATTTATCCACAGCAACACATATATGATATATGACCCACATCAAAAAAATTCCAAACCTAAACTAGAAAAATTCTAAAAGCTGCCAATACAATTCCATGCATTTCAACATAATTCTTTTCAACTGTTTAAACCACTGAACTGAGTGCCACAAAAAGAAGAAAAAGTTCTTACAATTTGAAACCCCCCAATCCCACATTTTCTTCGGTTCAGCAAAGGGCTTTCAAGCCCAAAAGCCTTGGAAAGCCAACTCTCCAAGCCTAAAAAACCAACTGCTCCATCTCCGACTATGTCTATGTCCCATGCCTGAGGTAGGTAGTTGAACCATGCAAAATATGTACAGGAGGAGCCATTCAAGCCATGCCAAACTTAAATAAGGTTTTTGATAAATCCAACATTGGTGCTGACTTGAAGTAGCTTTCCCTGAGGTTTATGTGTTAGCAGATTGTGACGGTAACCTCGGGTGGTTATGCTCTCCTTCGTAGGTAACAATAAGCATGGATGCGTCTTCCACGCACCTCTCCACATGCTTCCTCGCAGGACAACCTCTCATGCTGCTACATTTATAGTATCCCCTGCACAAGTTTTTTTCAAGATAAAGGGCTTATCAGTCAAGAGTATTATAGCTTGAAACCGACACTTTCTTTAACAACACTACCAAATTCGCTTGAAACTGCACTGCACCTACAATCTAACGGATAACCAAACTTTACAACGAGAAACAAGCTTCCCCGTTTGACCCCAACAAATTTATTTGAATATCTATGGCAGGCACTAAGCAATCCACTTAAAAAAAAAAAAAACCTGCACCTAAAACTAGTTATACAGCGACTGCTTACTTTCCACCTCATTGTAATCAAACGGTAACAACTTGCATAAAAGTAATATTATATCTACCAAAGAGTCACAAATGATTCACCCAAAGGCACCACCCACAGAGGGTCTTCCCTTCCCACAAATAATGATCTCTTTTGAGTGCCATGACAGAGAGGTTAAAAAATGAAGAGTTTCTTTCATCTATCAAAAGTGATACTTTCTGAAGAAAAGCACTAATATTTTTTTACAACTAAACTTTTAATTTTACTGTATTAAATCAAATTTCCAAAAAAGAGTTCCTATATTCACGACATAACATAGATTGATTATAAAGTAGAATTGCATATTCAATCCAAAAATTTACAAAAGCTTGGGAAGTAAATCTCAGAAAAATTTTTCAGGCATCAATTGCGATCTAATAAAATGTCAGTGCGGAACTTGAATATACCTAGGGTGAGGAGAACCCTTAATTGGCTTCTGTCCATACTTCCTCCACGAATAATCATCAGGAGGAATGTCAGCAA
The DNA here is from genome assembly GCA_026212285.1 of Bursera cuneata. Lineage (NCBI taxonomy): Eukaryota > Viridiplantae > Streptophyta > Magnoliopsida > Sapindales > Burseraceae > Bursera > Bursera cuneata. The sequence goes on from JANLJB010029935.1 coordinate 4,592, forward strand.
GCTTGTTGCTGATAGCAGGCACTTTGATTGATCTCTTCACCCTATGTTTCCTGTCAATTGAGTAAACAATCAAGCAAAATATAAGAAGACAAATCAAACCTCTTCATCATATAACAAAGTGAAAGGATCTCTATCTGATAATAAAATAAACAAGTAAACTAACCTCTTCTTTGGGCAGTGGCATCTACCACTGCTTCCACATTTAACACTCCCATCTTCCCCCCTTCCAGAACACTTCCTCTTGTGTTGTTGTGAACTCTGATCTGAAGAACGAGGTGCCCCAATCAAATGGAAGGCACTTCCATCCGGATTCGCCACACTACCCTCCATACTCAAAGAAGAAATGAAAGACCTTGTGGAGGACATAGTTGGTGTGCAGCTAGAGCTATCAAAATTCAGGTTCACGCCACTGTTGTTCTTTCTAAACATAATTTCAGCTTGAAGTTTCATTTGCTGCTGCTGAAGTTGAAACCTTTGTTGTAGCTGCTGTTGTTGTTGGTGAAGATACTGATATTGCGATGAAGGCGTTTGCTGGGCAAGTTGAAGAGGGTTTTTCCCATTTGAGATCAGTTCCAGTGATGGATTCCCCAGAGACAAAGAACTCTTAGCAAGTGAGCCCAATTCTTGAACTGGGTTATCATGGTAACTTGATTGGAGAAGATGTAGATTCTTAGGCGAATTATCTGTTATATGGTGAGGATTATCTAAGAGAATTGATTGGTCAAAAGGGGCTGGTAACTTCTTGAGCTTTCTAACTCTTGCATGACCCAAACCAGTATTGAGAAGAGAAACTACTCTTTTGAACCTAAAAACAGCTTCTCTAGTTTCTATCATTAAATTCCTATAGTGAACCTGATCTTGGGGCTTAGACAACAGACTTAGAACTCCGTGGCAGCTCTCAACAGCTGCCCTGTTAGCTTCTTCAACCTCTTCCATGTTACCCAACCAAAAAAAAAAAACTAGTTCGCCAAAACCAAAAAAACCAAAGGAAAACAGACCATAAATAACCCAAAGATCTCAAAATTTACTTAAAAAACAAATCGTTAAAACAAAACACAGAGGCCCATAAAGTCAAATTACCATTTTTAGACAAAACAAAGACCACTACCTACAGGGCTCTCCGACAAATTTTTGAGAAATTCAAGCCTCTCGAACACAAAAATTTGGGAAACAAAGATCGGATTGAAGAGGTTGTGTATGAAAATGAAACAACATAGGGATTAAAACACATAGAAGCCGTAGTGGTTGAAGTAAGAAATCAAAGAAAAGTCTGATAAGAAAAAGCAGCAAAAGAACAGACCTTTGTTGGACTTGGAGGTGTGAGTGTCAAACCCTAGATTCTTCAGCTAGCAAGGGCTTGGGTTGAGATAGAAGGTGTGAAAGAGAAGACTTGGCTTCGGTTGAGAATTCACACCTCCATAAGAATACAAAACACTCTCATTTCTTTAATGCTAACATAATAAATAAACAAAAAATTTCTATAGAGAGAAGAAAAAAGAGAACACCAAGATCGACATCTAAATAAGAATATATATTAATATTTGCTGCAGCAGAGAGAGAGAGAGAGAGAAGAGAAGAGAAGAAATGAATGAAATGAAACTGCCGTCTCTGTCACAGATTTGAGAGTGGGTCCTACCTCAAAGACCTTGGTTATTCCTCTTTTTTCTTTTCAATTTTTGTTTGTTTGCTTTAATTAAAGAAACTCCAGAGTCTCCATTAACAGCAGTTTTTACTCCTTCCACTTCCAGATATTATGCTCCTCAGCCTTCTGCTCTGTGCCTCTTTGTCTTTTACTTGACAGGAGTTAGGCTTGCCTTACTGTACCTTCTATTTTGTTGAGAATAGCATAAAATAACCAAATTTTAATTTTTTTATTAGATAAATAAAAAATTAGATTTAATTAAAAGATCATACTACCCTTTAATTTTTATTTAATACAATAATTAATAAAATCTTATAAATAACAACAATAGCCTTCGTCTCTTTCACTGCTGCTCCTCTACCATGGTCGTCGAACTCTCCTTTCCTCCACTGAAACTCCTCTGACATATTTGTTGATTCGTCTTACTTATAATATATGTTGTCCACTTATTTGTTAATTTTCCTGAACGAAAACTTAACTGAATTGTAGACTTTGATAAAGTTTTTTTTATAGGAAATTAAATCAATTGCTATATTGTGTGGCCATGTTGCGCTAGTAATTGATCTTGGTATTTGTTACCCTATTGAAGTTTCACGAGACAAAAAGACAAAAAATCCAAGTAATTTTATAGCAAACTCTCCCTTAGACAACGACGCCTTAATAAGTTCTTATACTGATGGTGGGTTGTGTGTGTGGAGCAGAAGCAGTGGACATTGCAAACACATAAGTAAATTACCCCCTGGGGTTGGCAGTCCATCAACTGTCTTTAAACTGCCCTCGAACCCGCAATACGTATGTATTGGATGTTGTTTCGTTGATGCTATTAAATTATCTGACCATCATTCTTTTGACTCCATCGAAGGGGATAAAATTTGATGGTTATGGTAGAGGAGCTGCAACGAAGAAGATGAAAACTATTATTTTTTATTTGGATTTGATATAAAAGAGATTTTAATTTGAAATAATTAGTTATAAATAATGTCTATTATTATTATTTATAAGATTTTATTAATTATTAGATTAGGTATAAATGAAGGATGGATAATTGATATAAAAAAATTAAGTAAAAAAATTAATTCCTAATAACTTGATACTTTATTAAATATGAGAATAATCCCTTACTTTAATTAATTTTTTAATCTTTTTAATTTATTTTTAGGTTAATGTCCTCTAAAGTCGAAGACACGGGAGCGTTAACCGCCTTTACTAATAACTTTACGGGGAAATTACAATAACCCCCCAATTAAATTTGAAGAAAATACTTAACCCCACACTTTTACTAAACTAACACTTACCTCCCAAATACCCTTAAAAAATTAACACTTACCTCCCAAATATTTGGGGGATAAGTGTTAGTTTTGAGAAAACAGTGGTAATTTTTTGGRGGATAAGTGTTAGTTTAGTAAAAATGTGGGGTTAARTATTTTCTTAAAATYTAATTGGGGTGTCAGAGTAAATTCYCCATAACTTTACTCATAAGCACGAGAAATAACCTCAATAGTGTAAGCAAGTCAAAGTTGTTGATGGTGTGGAAATAGCAATAAGCAATTAGAGTAGTAGTCCCCCAAAGTCTGACCCCTTGTGAGAGATGGAGAAAAGAAAAACAATGGGCAAAGTCCAAATAAAGTCTACACCAAAGACAAAGATAAGAAGCCAACCCGGAAGCAGCAGCTAACAATAAAAAATTCAAAATCAAAATCAAAATCAAAATCAAAGCTACTACTACTACTATTGCTCTGTGTGTTGTTGTTGTTTTACTTTGCTTTCAAGTATTTTCTTCTCTTTTTCCCCTTCATCTCCGCTTGGCTTATCAAAATGTCCGCCAGAGCGTCGTAGGACCCACACCGTTGTCACTCGTAATAGCCGTTGCGATTACTCGATGCCTCCACGTCTAAATTTTGAGCGCCCTTAAAGCGTGACACGTACCCCAACGTAAATGTTTGTGCTTTTACTTGCCAAGCCAAACGAAACTGAAGTCGGATGCTTGCTATACTACGCCGGGGGAGGGGAGGGGACACTGTTGGGTCGGTGATTGACAGGGGGTTCCGGGGCCCCACCGGGACCCACTGCCGTTGACTTCATTAACATCACTCTTAATCATGTTCGACTCTCTTAATCATGTTCATGTAATTTCTTATTAAGAGTAGAAGATTTTGTATTAAGCCAAAAGTGTAGTATGAGTTAGAGACCTCTAATTATACTTGTAATTGCTCTCAACTCTCAAGGGGAGGGAGGGCCTCCTCTCCCCCCCTCTCCATGCAACTCTTCTTTTCTATTGATTGGATACTCACGAAACACGCCCTTTAGTAAACTTAAATTTATCAAAATGTGTTTCACGTCCATAATTAAATCTACATGCATTGAGTGTTACACGTGTTGGTAATTTTATATGAAAAAAGACTAACTAAAAAATGCTATCGACATGTTTAATTCAACATAAGTGAGCGATAAAAGTAGAATTCCCCAAAAGAAGAAAAAAAGGTGGAGGCATAGATAAAAGCAGGATCTTGTATCATCTGCTACTTTGTTACCCATATAAGATTAACGACTCCATTTTAACCAATCCCTTTGTTACCATGAGGGCTATGTATGTGTTCACCTTTTATCTCCACAAAAAAGTTCAATATATTATAAACAAGTGGTTGCTGATATAAATATGTTCAAAGTGCTTTGATTACAACTAATCAAATCTTGATATCTTAAGGAATCCAGGAGCTCTTATAGGTCTGGATTAAGGAATCGGACACTCCTGATGTGGAGCCGACCAATAAATGTATTTCTTGGAAAGAAGTCTCCATACAATTAAGAGAATACTGACTGATACTGGGATAAAAGCTTTTTTTTTTTTTTCTGGTAGCCCCACCTTGGGTGAACACACATTCGTTCATGAAAAAGAAAAGAAACAATTCGCTTTGTCTTAGCTTATACCCACCAAAAACATTCTGTCCATCTGTCCCTCTACTTGCAGAATATTTTCCAGGAACTCTGATTTATTTATTTATTTCTTATCTTGTATTATTCTCGGGGGGAAGGGGAAAAACTAAAAAGGGTAGAATTTCACAGCCTTTGGCAACAAATGGACTTTAACTTTTTAGTGGGCTTTACTAAAGCATCCAAAACTTAGAAAAAGTAAGTGCGTTGGGATCTGAGGAGGAGTGAGCAGTAAAAGGGTCTGATTAGACACACATTAGACAGAATATTAGCGTACGGCCATGATTAAATTGAACGTTTTAAAAATTATTCTCGGTTTTAGGGCTCTTTCACGTTGGGCTTAGGCTAATTTCAAATGAACTTTACCTGAAAGATGTGGAGCAAAACAGCAATGAGCTTGTCTCCAACTGAAATAAAGGGTCAAAAATGATCAGGGTGTGAACTGCATGGCTTCTCTCCTGTTTATAATGAGATAAAAATGCTACAGAAAATGAAACTTGTTAACAAGGTACATGCTGTTTTTTTCTCACTTTTCGCGTGAATTTCAAATCAATAATTTAATTGAGAGCGGTGGATAATGGAGTTATGCGTTGGCTTGGGACGTGAATCAAAGGTTTCACCTTTATGAACGTGAACCCGATTGCTTTTACTGAGCTTAGTTTTCCCTTTAGTTTTTCCCCAAAAGGGAATGCTGTTAACTTCTTTTTTGTATCCTAAACTGTGCTCGTACTAGGGCTAGATAAAGAAAGTGAAATACATGAATTGGATTGCTAAACCAATTCAAATCTCTAAGTACTGAGTAAGAGGAAAAACGTAGTCACATGCTCTTACTAATTATACCTCAACAGAAGCAGGCAAATCCTGTAGCGTAGACAGTGTGGTGAATCCATACCATAAATTTAAGATCCTACCTTAACCGACATAAGCAGTTCGCTGGAGTCAGATTTCAGAAATAAACAAGAGTCTGAAGAGCTTGGACCCGAGAGAAGTAGGGGGATTGAGTCTACCCTCTTTCCTTAATCCTTCCTGCTATTAAAGAGGCGTTTATTTTATAATTAATACACTGGACAGCATAGCCATTAAGTTTCCTCCCATTTTAGACGCACAATAATCGTCAAAGATAGTTTATGAGATTGAGGTCCTACTCTCACATTAGGAGAATTTCTCTGTTGCACACAGTACAAAAACGAGCATTACGACTGGATCCCTTGTCTGTACTGTAAAGAAACGTGTGAGGCTAGTGGTGAGAATCTTCAGGACCACCGCAGGCCGGCAGAAGCATAAGACTCTTAGAGGTCATCTTCTGATGTTAAACATAAACACAGCATAACAAAGCTCATCGACCAAGCAAGAAAAAGCAGTACTTTTATCACAGCAGTTACGTTTATGTGTGAAAGAAATACTGTTTATTATTTGAGCTTTTCAAATTATTCCAACAAAACCGCCGACAGGTTACCATCTTGCACCACAGAACTTCTGCAATCAGCAAAATAATACACATACAAACATCCTATGCTTATCTGAGTAACCCTGCAGGCTCTTCATAATTATTGATGTTCACACTGATATCACCACGAATATATTCCCTTTTCAGCTTGGAGCACGGATGCTTTTGCAGCTTTGATAAGTTGGGAGCGCTTGATCTGCATTTTGCATCAAATACAGACTAAGAACCCTACACTGATACTACAAATAATAAGTGCCCCATAAGTCCACGAGGAGTAAGGGCCATATCCAAAATTAAAACATAGGCAGAAAAAGGATCAGAGGAATAAAGGAAATAGAATATCCTTCGAAAACTTGTAGGAAATTCTTTGAAGATCAGAATATTTCAATGAAATGTTTGTTATCACCGAAGTTGCAAAAAATTCTTCAAAATCACCCAAGAGTATGTCAGAGTGTTTCAAGACATATTTGTCAAGCAGCTAACAAAGTCACTGTTTCCTTCCCCTTCCTTTCTTTGATGGTTGAGCTTCCATCTGTTCTTTCCCTGTAACATCGGATATATCGACTACACAAAGAAGGGGTGGAAACACTAATTAGAACAACTTGATCAGATCAAGAACCAAAACTGAATCAAAATAACACAGAACAAAAACAAATTCTCAAAATTAGTCCTAAGGAACATCAGTATGCAGCACTGCTAAATTTCATGCCCTTTTTATCACATTTTGGAACATTTACGTACCATCAGAATCAGAATTATGCAGACATTTCAAAACAAAATTATTCCACTGGTTTCACTTTATTACAATATGCTTAAATACTACTGGATTTTGCAATCACCTATGTGACAATGTCTTCTAAAAAAATAACCAATATAAAAACAGATATTTGTCCTCAACATAGATACCTAATGCTATTTCCATGGGATGGTAAAAGCACCCAAAGAATGAATAAAAGAAGTTAAGAGAAAGATGATACCATCAGGGCCCCGAGCCATTAAGGCAAAGAATATGTTGTTCAATTTCTCCATCTTTTTAGCATCCTGTGCTTGGTCTGTCTTAAACTTGACACACTGGATAAAAAGAAAAACTAATAACCGTAAGTACTTAGGATCCTGATGCAGGACAGCAGGGTAATTCAGCTACACAAGTAAAATGTCACCAATTTCTTCATATATACCCCACAAGTAACTGTAAATCTCTGAGTGCACATCCGGCCTACTGCCAATATGAGTCAGTCCAGTTTACTAACACTTGTGGGCAAATAAGCATTTAATGGGCCAATATTCCTCATATAAGCAAGGAGAACTGTCCTCGCATTTTATTATAATAGATGGTCTATCAATGACAAGAAATTTGAAGTCAAAACCTTAGTTATAATCTTATTCTAGTGAATGCCCGACATGGTGATGAAGAAATTAAGATATCTAGCCTACAGCATCAACACACAATCATTCAATTACCATCTCACTCTCTTTAACGGAGCACAGCTAATAAACAATCTCAGTAGTAATTCATCAAAAGAAAAGACAGAGTGAAATCTAGTCCTTGCCTCTTTGTTATCAGTGACCTTGAGAACCAATTTACCATCGCAATGCCGATACTTCATGCAATACCTCGTCTAGGTAACGAATTCATCCAAACATATCAAAAGTACGAAAAAAATTAGTACCAATTGGCATCATCAACTAAGAAAAACAAACATTTCAATAAATACAACTATTTTCACACAAATCGCAAAACAGAGGAAATCCGATCTTGTTATTTTCAAGACTCGGAAGGCAAAAACTGTGAACTCTACTACGCCTATCACGACATCAGTTATCATCTCGAAAGAAGTAAAGCATTAACTAGAGATATTCATTTCCTACTTCTCTCCACATTATTTTTCCGGAAGCCAAACAGAAACCGGATGTGATTTTAAAAAATTAGAAAGAAAAATATGCAGAAAATAACATACAGATTGGGGATCGGCTTTGTACAACTGCACCGATCGCTCAACGAACTCGTCCCACGAAGCTATGTAAACCATATTTGTGCCACGAAGAAATCGAGAGAGCAATTTATCTGAATATCAAAAATCAGCAAAAATAATTGTCACATTTCAGGTGTAGCAGATTTGGGGTTTTAGCTTTTAGGGATGGGCATCGCGATTTACTTATAGTAATGTAAATGTATTTACAGGTCCTTTTGTGAGCCAATAGAAACTCGCCATATCAGCTTCATTAACGGAATCCTCTCAGTGACTGTGGGTCCGATGATGACTTTGATTTTCTTACGAACCAATTGAATTGTGTCACGTCAGCATCAGTAGCGGTGCAATTTTCTCCGAACGATAGCAAGAAGAGTCGAGTAGCGGTGCACGGGTAATGCTGATGCGGCGTTGACTTTTTGACCGATTTTTGTCGTTTTCTTCACTGGCCCTGTCAGTCGCTATGTTTATATGTTATGATAGATTTTTAATGATATGAACTCGAAAGCGTCTCCAATTGTCTCTCTCCGCGCGCAAGAAAGTCAAAGAAGAAGAAAATTCTGTAAATTCGATTTCATAGTAATGGACTTCGCTTCGCTCATCTACGGCCTCTACCATTACTTTCGCAACAACTCCAGAAATTTGCGGGAAGACGAAACGAGAAATGGCACTGGTTACAGAAGAGCCATCAAGTATTCAAGCAACAACAGAAGAAGAGAAGTTTAGTTCTGTTGAAGGAGGAGATTCAAGTTCAACGTCAGTGACAAGCCATGAAGGCAAAGGAACGTGGAAACACGCGGCTTTCCACGTTGCCACAACCATTGCTACACCGGCTGCCTATGCTCCTTTGCCTTTTGCTGTCGCCTCTCTCGGATGGCCCCTCGGTAATTAATTTACTATTTATGTTGGGAGTTCCGTGAAAGTTTGTTATTGTTTCTGATTAATTGAACATCCTTATATATATAGGTGTAAGTAGTTTGGTGGGTGGAACGCTGGCAACGTGGTATTCGAGTCTACTGATTGCATCGTTATGGAAATGGAATGGGAAGAAGCAGATTACTTATCGGCATCTAGCAGAAAGCATCTTTGGTTGGTGTTTTACTCTCAGTTTAACAAATTGATTACATTTACTCCAGTTTTTTTATCTTGCAAACTTTTGTGTAAATTGAGATTTGTTTTATTGGTTATTTTGTGTTAGGTTGGTGTTTTAAGTATTTGATGGTCTGCTGGTCTCTACCTAATCTGTCTTTTAATTGAAAATCCTGGCCATGTTTGGTTAGAACTTTAAATTTGTTATTGCTAGACTCTTTAGAGCATGTAATATTATTTTTTTTCCCTGAATTTACTGCTGGAAAGTTTAAAATTCCACTCCAAAAGAACAAAGGTTATATTTAAAAAGAAGAAGAAGAAAGCAGAGATATTTCTTTGATTCGTTTATTTGTCGACATGATAATTTTCTGAGCCAAAAAAAAAAGTTCATCATCTCATAGTTTTCGTGGGACAAAATAAAAACCAAGTAATTCATCGGTTTAAGATGTCCCTCTCCTTTTGATTTTGAGAAAATATGCAATCCTATATTAAATAAAATATTCTATATCAGCTCCAACTTTCTTCTTTGACCTAGGAAACATTTAACTTTAGGTTATTTTTGCTTTTTTTTTTTTTTTTAAATTGTGGAGTTCATGTTGTAGATGGTCTTTATATTAAAATCTCTGCTGCTTGTATTTGAGAAGATGAAAATAGTACTTTCTAGAACAGAATACTAGCCTTATCTGAGCTAGAGTGAACAGCTGCCTTAACAACAAATTCAGTACTTCAGTGATGAACTTTAATAACACAAAATTGCTGTGCTTTTGTATGCTATGCAGCATGCTAGACTATAACGTTATTTTCTGATTCTTGAAGGATTCTGGGGTTACTGGTCTATTGCATGTTTTCAGCAGGTAGCTTCTTTAGGCAATAACATTGCCATTCAAATTGCTGCTGGGAGCAGCCTTAAGGTTGGCCAATCTGACAACATATGCCTTGGTGATGGGAACAATAATATGTGCCATTTCTTTATTTTAGTCATTGATCGAGTTTGTTTCCCTTTTTCTTCTACCTTTCTGGGGGATGGGTTGTTACTTTGCATACTTTGCAGGCTGTTTACAAATACTACCACAGGGATGGCACCCTAACCTTACAGCATTTCATTATTATCTTTGGAGTCTTTGAACTTTTCCTCTCTCAACTCCCTAATATCCACTCGTTAAGATGGGTTAACGCATTGTGCACCCTCAGCACAATTGGTTTTGCTGGTACAACTATCGGTGTGACAATATTTAATGGTAGGCCTGGAATTTACTTACAACTTTTTTCTGTTTATGGATTTATAAGTTGTGTCGGTTTCTAAACTTGACAGATAATCTCTCCTACTATAACATGTCATTGTAGGGAGAAAGATAGATAGAGAATCAATCAGTTACAGTTTGAATGGAAGCTCCACTTCAAAGACATTTAAAGCATTCAATGCTCTTGGAGCAATTGCCTTCTCATTTGGAGATGCAATGCTTCCAGAAATACAGGTTTACCAACTTACGTTCAACCTAGCTAGTTGCAGTTGAATAATTGATCCTCATTGTCTTGCTTTCATTGTTTTTATTTTTTATTTTTTATCGACTTTCTATAGTCAAGGTGCTGGGAATCTCTTGTCTACCGAGTCAAGAATCCCATATTAATTTCAATAGTCATTAAATAATTATTCTCTTGCCAGAATACTGTGAGGGAGCCTGCGAAAAAGAATATGTATAAAGGTGTATCAGCGGCTTACAGTGTAATTGTCTGCACTTACTGGCAGTTGGCCCTCTGGGGATACTGGGCATTTGGGTCAGAAGTTCAGCCTTATATCTTGGCTTCTCTAACTATTCCAGAGTGGACGATTGTCATGGCAAATCTCTTCGCTGTGATTCAAATATCAGGATGCTATCAGGTATTATTCCTATGGTTGAGTAATATATTCTACAAGGCCTGGAAGTATATGTGTTGCATAATGAACCATGAGTATTTTTAAACTATACAGCATACTTGTAAATGTCAATGGACCTGTATATGCTCTTATTCATCCTTCTTTGCCCCTTTAGAACATTGTAACATTTTTCAGCTTACACTGAGGCAATGCCAGGGAGCATTCTGAGGATCGTAGTTTTATGCTAGCATTGTTACACGTCAAAGTCCAACTTTGAATGATTTTTACTCCCCTAGCTAGTTCTTGAATTTTCTAACAAGTGAGATTCTTTATTTCAGATATATTGCCGGCCAACATATGCTTACTTTGAAGAGAGAATGCTGTCCGACAAGACCTTTAGCCACTACCCCTTAAGAAATTGCTTCATCCGTCTTATTTATACCTCCATTTACATTGTTGTTATTACCTTAGTTGCTGCTGCCATGCCTTTTTTTGGGGATTTTGTTTCCATCTGTGGTGCCATCGGGTTCACACCCTTGGACTTCGTTTTCCCTGCTATAGCATACATGAAAGCTGGAAGAATGCCTCAACGCACAAAACTCCGACACTCCATACAGCTACTTAACTGCATCATAGCTCTTTGGTTCTCTGTTGTTGCACTATTGGGTTGCACTGGCGCCGTAAGATTTATCATAGAAGATATCAAGACTTACGAGTTCTTTCATGATATGTAGGGGTTGAGATTTTATTTATTTGGACAAGTTGAAGTCTAAAATTGTTTGTTATGATCGTACTTGACAATGTCAACAATGGTCGATCATTGATCATCACCCCTAATTGTGACTTTATGATTTCATAATCACAGCCTGTTTCTTACTTTAACCTTACGATCAGAAACATCTATGGCTTCTACCAAACAAATATGTTTATTCCATATTATAAGCCAAATCCCATCCGAAAATATAATTTAACTTTTAATATATTTCGTTAATATATTTCGTTGTCCATCACAAATAGCGATTTCTGGATTAACAGATGATTCTCAGCATAGAAAAGATCTTAATAAGTCTGATCACTATCTATAAGAGGATTGAATGGCGGAATGATCATCAACTCAGGCTCGTTTTAAAATTTTTATTCAAAGTATTAAGTTATTAAGTATTAGATAGTTGTTGAATTATATTATTTAAAAAAATTAGAGGTAAATTTAGTATTTAAAATTCCACCTAATTAAGTAACTAAAATTTTCAAAATATTATTTCTTTCTTAAAATAATCCTCAAAAACTTGATTATTGATGACATTTTTCCCATTCATATCCAAATGGTAAAACGGTGTCGTTGCAAGTATGAAATCATTTTCGAAGCCGAGTATCAAATGACACAAAATTCAGTGCAGATCTTAATATTAGGGTTTCAATATACTTCTCTACACCTCTCAAATCCCCCAATTCACTGAATTCTCCAACAAATGTCTTCACAATCTCCATTTAACTACGGTTCCCTTCCCTCCACCTCCTCCACCTCCCCAACTCCCACCCCTACTACGTTCCTCACACGCGCCAGAGCCACCACCCAGTCCGTCTACTCCACTCGCCGCCCATGGCCGCAACTCTTCGACCTCCACGCCTTCTCGCGCCCCTACTCCCTCGGCGAAGCCACCATCCGTATCAAGCGCAACCTCTCCTACTTCCGTGTTAATTACGCGATGATCGTTCTCGTCATCCTCTTCCTCAGTCTCTTGTGGCACCCTGTTTCAATGATCGTGTTTTTGTTCGTCTTCGTCGCCTGGTTCTTTCTCTACTTCTTCCGTGACGAGCCGTTAGTGATTTTTAACCGTCAAGTTGATGATCGTGTGGTTTTGGGAATCCTCGGCGTCGTCACGGTCGTTGCCCTGGTTTTAACGGACGTTTGGCTGAACGTGTTGGTTTCGCTCTTGATTGGGGCGTTCTTGGTGGCTCTGCACGCAGCATTCAGAGGAACCGAGGATTTGTATTATGACGAAGCCGACGTTGCGGATAATGGGTTGTTTTCCGTTGTGGGAAGCCCCACCGGTGGCGGCTACAGCCGCATTTAGCTCAGTTTTGTAATGATTTCGTTGTGGTTAGTTAGCATTTTTCAACTATTCATTTTTCCAACTTTTTATTTATTTATTTGGTCATATTAAAAATAGTTTTGATAAAATGTTAATATTCGATACTATAGGTTTGTCTTCATCAATGAAGAATGGATAGATAGTTAGATGTTCTAGTTATCAAATGTGGAGTTCTTATGCTGTCGAATATGGTTGTATTTGGAGTGAGGCAATTACTTTGTTTAAATTTTGATGCGAAATTTCTTATCATATTGTTTATGTATATGTATCTGTTTGTTCATGATTTACTCAGCAGAAATTTTTAATAAAATTTGCTACTCAACTCAAGTCTATGATTCTTTTATCCTTTTTCTTGTTTCTTGTTTCAATTTGCAATTTTATTTATATTCCCTGATTTATTATTCATTAAGCTGCCTCTTAGCATCGCACATTTAACTCTTTAATTCCAAGTCTATTAGTATCTGTAGGTGAAGCTAAACTATGTCGTTGTTACTAAATGTAGTGTTATTGGAGTTTATGGCTATGCGGTTTGGGACATGTCTGGCTCCAATTCACCTCTTTTAATCTAAAATTAGAAGGTCCAGATGCTTTGAAGCTCATTTGTTCAAACATCTCATGTGGCGCTCAAGCAACAATCTTCTCTAGTGTAGGGGCAGCGAACGAACACTCAAAGTGGATGCCAATTGGAAAGAATTATAATACAAAAGGCCTGTGTGCGTTTTCCCCATTTGAAATTAGAAAAGAAGTGTCATGTGAAAGCAAGAATTATTGCTGTCATAGTCAATGCAATGGCAGTGGCTTTAAGTCCTCCTTGAAGACTTTACCATTAAAAGCTGATATCCACATGGAATCCCTTCTAGAATGCTTTTCTGATGGTACCATGTTATCATGCTTTTTTGTGTATAATTGTGAGTTACTGTCTGATAACTTTGTTTAGAAATTGACAGTTCTTCAATTTTTAGTGTATAATGTAAGGGGAGCAACTAAGTTTCTGGATGACGAGGGCTTTATTTCGCTTTGAATAATATCTAGTTGTTATATCTGCTAATCTAGGTTTGAGA
>JANLJB010029936.1:0-18684 GCA_026212285.1 Bursera cuneata
AACAGTAAACAGTACCGTGAACAGTATCGATCATCAATGAACAGTATCGAACCATCAAATAAACAATAAACAGTATCCGAACCGTCAGTGAACAGTATCATGAACAGTACCATCCATGTACAGTACCGTGAACAGTACTGAACCGTCAAATGAACAGTATCGTGAACAGTGTTAAAACCGTCAAATGAACAGTACGTGAACAGTGACGAACCGATGGTCAAATGAATAATAAACAGTATCCGAAACGTCTGTGAACAGTATCGTGAACAGTGCCATGAACAGTATCGGCTGGGTAAACAGTACCGTGAACAGTACCATGAACAGAATATGAGGATAAATAGAGAATATAAGGGAAATATCACTGTTGAGGACTAGGTGAATGAGAGAATCATTGAAACTTGGTTATTTTTGAAAGACCCCCTTCCAATATGGCTATTTTTGCTAATTCCCCTTGTTTTTTCATATAATCACTTTCCACAGTCTCTTCCACACAAACCAAATTCTCAAACGATCAATGAAGAGAAAAGAGTTAACCAATTCTTCACTGTACATGCAGAGATGATATTATAAACTCTTCTTAACCTTTGCCATCTCTATTTCGTTTTCAATTAAATTTAAATATAAAAAAAATAATCAAGAAAGAAAAAAAAAGAAAAAATTGTCTAACCAACTTGTTTTACCAACTATTTTATAAAAGTTAATAGATCGTTGGTTTCTAATCGTATAAATCGATAAGAATAATAAATGTTCATGAAAGAGCGAGGATTATCACTTTACCGATTTGAATTAAATATTTAAAATTCATTCTATCGTAATATCTTCATTTGCATATTTAACATCATATTTTAATTCAACAATCATCAAAATTAATGGTTTGAGTGCACGGTACCAAACACTAGCTGGTATATCATTTTCTTTCACTTCAGGATGATATCTATAGATTTGCAAATAATTGCTTTGCTTATCAATTAATTACGACACCAAAAAAATGACCAAAAGTTCTAAAACGCCATTTTCATGCATGGCATGTATGCACTATGCATATTTTCAGTATTAATATTCTGAATCAAAATTAAATTAAATTATTGGAGATGCTATCAGTCATGTATGGTAGCCGCGCGCAGCTAGCTGCTTGCTAGTTTGCCTCGTACGTAGTGTAGTTGGAGAGAAAAAAAAAATGATGCACTATGCACCAAACCCGCCAACTACCACACACCCCGTTAGCTAGCTAACCACAAGAGTGTTTCTTCCATCCACATCACGGAAAAGTTGAGTTGCGTTTCTTTGTCCCCATTACTGCAAGAGCTGATCGATCACCATCTTCAGTACACGCATTGATGTAAATGTCAGTTTCTGTGAACATACATAAACTTCGCAGTCTCCAAAGGGCGGAGATTCTAATTGGTAATTAGAGCTCTCGCATTGAAGAAAGAGATTTAGAGATCAGATCCCCTCATACGGTACCTTGGAATTAATTAGGAGGATCATTTAAATTGAGTTTGTACATGCCAAAAAAATAAAAGAATTCTTCTTTATTTGTTCACGTATAGAATATATATATATATATACACATACATACATGTGAGTGGTCAAGATGGTCAACATTAACTTTCAATTTGAATCAATCACCTCAAAAAAATAATAATAATAATAATTAGATCCAGTATTATCAATCACCTCTATAATTGGAATCCTTTTAGCCTCTGGTTTGGAGTGTAAGTTAAACAATTTAAAATTATAAATGATAATTCCTGAGCCCATATGTCTTGAAAAATTATAATTGGAATCCTCTTAGCCTCTATGAGTGATAGATGATTGAGGTTGCTTGATAAATGCAGTAAAAAATATCTATCTTTTCGGCCAAGTCATACGAATTTTTATATAAATTGATCTACCAATTATATGATAATTTTATGTCACTGTACTATAGTCTTATGTTATCCTTATCTACAATTTAGTATTGGAGTGTGTCCTAATTTAACTGGTTTTCAGTCCTGCTACCATGACCGATTATTGTCCAAAGGACAAGTTACATCAAGAGATGCATGGTGATCAACCTCGATAACCAGGTTGTCATCTGCTCAGGATTGAATTTAGCTTTGTTGGAGATAAATATATGGTCGACCTCTTCTGGGGTCTGCTGTCACAGCAAGAGGTGTCCAAATTTAACCTAATAATTTCTCCTCCAAGGAAGAATTGCTGCCATGTTCATATCATCATTTGGGCTGTTGCTTTCGGAATTATTCATGTACTAGGCCCAATTGAGGTTGACAGGCATATGTACAGTTAGTAAAGTGTAACTTATCCATGTCTGTACTGTCGCTATGAGGTTGTTGATTCATGTGGTTCCTTGGTGTCTACGTGCCTGCTGCATTGAAATGGTTATTATAATGGAGATTAATTGAATGTACTTGACCTTCAACTCATTCTTATCTTGACGACAGGGTATCCAGAAAATAAATTAAGGGTAGAGTACACATGTTAGACCTAAAAAAGTATGTAATTTTATCATAAAAATGATTAATTTATCTTGAAAGATTTATTTGTTTTTATAAAACTTATTGAATATGATAAATAATTAATTAAACATAATTTTAAGATAAATTAATAATTTTAATGATAAAAATTCATACTTTTTGAGGCCGTAGCATGTACTTTAAGACAAACGTTAAGATTACCTATAAATTAATAACAAAAAAAAATAAATGAAAGTAAAGAACAAAAAGAAGAAGAAGAAGAAGGAGAAGGAGAAGATTGTTTTTATTGATTAGAAGAGGCAAAAATTTGTTTTCCTGTTAAATGAATATTATTTTGTGAATGATGAACAGATCGATCTTATTTAATTTGCTTAATTTTTCAAAAAATTGATCTCAGGTAAGTCCTTTAATTTATAATATAGAGAAATTAAAATTATTTAAATTCTTTGGACAGACTCGGAGACATATAAATTACCCAAGAATGCACAAATCTACATGAAGAAAAGATGATGGGCCGGGCTTGGGTTTATATTGATATTTGTTTGTTCTCTTTAGAATTTCCAATGATCAGAAGTCCAACCCAATAGCTAGAAAAATGGGCTGCATTATCCAATAAAATTTAAGAGCAAATTTCGGACAACCTATATTTACAATCAACCTTTTATAATTTGTGATAAATTTTCATCACATGAGTAAAAAATAAAAAAATAAATGAGCTAAGTTAATTATATGATATGATAATTATCTATTACATAAGCGTTTATCAACTTAAGTCGTAAAAAGTTGGTTGTAAAAATATGTTGTAAGTATAGATTTATTCTTATTTTTTTACGATATTACTCTTAAACCAATGAAAAGAAATTAGATGAAATGTGCAGCCATAGTTGGGTTTGTGTTTTAAATGAAACGCTAGAGCCTAAGAAAAAATAAAAAAAGATGCAAGCGTTTAGATGGGAAAATGATTCGATTTCAAAGATCTTAATCTCAAACATTTACAACTGATTTAATTGGATTGTCTAGGATAATAATCAGAGAGAATTATGATAAATAATCAAAATTAAGAGTACAAGTTAAAAAAAAAATAAATTAAATTGATATGATCTATCTACATATTTACACCTAAATGACTAAAGTACCCCTCCCTTATAAATCAAACTTCTCCTTCTCTTAACGCTTCCTAACTAGTGGACAGTCGCCAAACGATCATCGAAAAGTTACCAGACTCATCGGACACTTGTCGAGAAGTCATCGGATAGTCATCAGACTGACTAGGCAATTGTCGGATAGTGACCAAACAGTCATAGTTTGACTGAAGAGGATTTTCATCATAATAACTAAAAATAGTTAGACAAATGATATAAATTGAAATGTTGATTATTTTTCAATTGTCATCCTTAATTTTGGTTATTTCTCGTAATTTTCCCACTAGTAATACTAATAGAGACTAAAAATAAAATATATAGAATAAACGGGAAAGTGCCTAATTCTTTTCTGGAAGATATTGGCATTTCCAAGTCCAATTGCAATGATTACATGATCACAACGCGTAAATCTAGAGACTCAAGTCTACCACTCAGCTAAAGAAGTGCTGTGCTTGATAATTAATTAAAATTTGTGAATTAATTTACTGTTCTAATGACAGAAAGTTCGATTAGGGTAGCTTAAATTGAAGTTGTTATATATTATTTTATTCAGATGGGTTGGTTGATGATCAAGAGATTAAGACTTAATTAATTAAGAGTTTTCATTTTCTGATCTCATAGATATCAATCATATATAGATAAGCTAAAAACAAAAGACATTGATTAGAAGAACTGTAAAGATGATCGATTTACATATATTTTGAGTTGCATGATAGAGAAAAGAGAACATGCATGCATGAAAGAGGTAAAATAATACAATAATGGTACTAACTCCAACTAATATTATTTGATTATGGATTTCAATAACATCCACAGATCAGTCTAGAGCTTGGACCAATCTCTGCACAAATAAATGAATCAATGGTCTTAAAAGAGAAGAAAAAATAGAGGAAAGCAACAACTTTGAACCGGGTTGGAAAGAGTTGTTAAGGGCAACTGACATAATCATCATCAGTTGGAGAGAGCTCAGTTTGAGAGGAAGGGCTTAGCTTGTTATGGCAAGGAGAAGGTCCAGCAGGAGGCACTGGTCCTCTTGGCAGCCTTGTATCTAACATTTTGACAAGAGTTGTTACTTTCAATGGCCTGCTGCTGCATCCTCCACTTGAAACCAAACCCAAAAATACGAGAAACAGAACAGCAAAAACCCTCAAAGATTTCTGTGCCGATGACATCTTTACAAAGAGTTAAAAGTTTCTCCTTTCAATTACTTCTGATACTTCAGCGACGTATATAGCCATTAGCCAGAAACTGATCAATGGTGCACAAATGAAAGAGACAGCGGTTGTGATGAGGTGTTGATTGAATTCCATAAAAGCATGTTTGAATGCCTCCTTATAAAAAAGACTTTAAGTGCAGAGAACTTGGAGAGTGTGCATGCGGACTATCATTAGTCTTTTGAATAACTTGAAGAACTCAAAGTCTAAATATTGAAAATTAATCCAACCGCAGCCAATGTAGAAAACACAGTAGAGAAGTAATCTTTGTTGATTTTTGAAGATTCATCACGTTTCTGATTTAGGTCACATACGCTATGCAGCCTTCAATGATGCCAATTTTTATNAAAAAAAAAAAAATCTGGTAAGGAATTTTCTTTCCTTGTATTTAAGTTATCTAAAACGTGGCTGATAGCAAATTTATTTCAAATTCTTCACCAACTTAACGGCCTAACGTGACAAATCCTGGTCCACTATCACGTTTCAGCAAGTAAGAAACGAGAACAAGTTGTGTTTTATTTTATTTTATTTATTTTCAAAATCAAAGTACACATATAAGGAAGAAAACCCAGAAGAGATTTATAAAATTTATAATAAGATAACGACTAACCCATATATATGTTTTCTGTTAGTAGAATTTCCAGGCTATTTCTTAAGCTACTTGCTTTTAATTTATTAACTTCCAAATGACCGGTTAATATCAGGGGGCGGCAAAATATGAGTTTTTTCCAACTTCAGCTCTACCCAACATATTGGGAAGCAATTCAAGTCCAGCTGGAAACAATTCTTGCTAATCCCAAGAATGGACACACACATTATCAAGCAATCAATATTGTGCTGGAAATGGCACAAATCCAGGATATCAGTGCTGGCCTCTTGGCATTATGCTTGGTCTTCTTCCGCCCTTTCTATGCCAATTGCCAGCAAGGAAGAAACCTTGGTTGGTATTATGCTTCAAAATGATGTTAAATTCAAAGTTGAACATGGGCTTATCAACAAGCAATAGCACAACCGTGTGGTCGGAAGTCAGAGAATCGACAGTATGGCGCATGAACTTCTTTGCTTTGCGGCCAAGGTTACTAATGAAAAATGGATGTCATTGCTTATAAATAGTTGAAAAATGAAGATCAATTATTCGAATGTTTAATGATAAGTCATAAAATATGCTTATACTTGATGAGTAATGGGGGAGGTCATGATTTGTCTTTTGAACCAGAAGCGTTTTCAAAGAATGATCATTGCATTGCAGCCTAAAAGAATTACATACATGTACTTTGTGCACCTTTTCGTGAAGATCTTAATTTTAGATTCGGAGTCAAAACTCTCACTATTTGAAAATCAACCGACCCTAGTGTATTTGTGTGACAGGTCAAACTTCAATTTTAGGGTTCTTTTCATAGTAGTAAATTCTATTCTAAATAAACTAGAGATAAATGAACAAATTAAATGAAGGAAACATTTAATAGACTTCTTATAAGAGTACAAAAACAAGAAGACAGAAAGACAACAGAAAGATAATAAACTTTCATCATGCTCATGGTAATCTAACTTGTAGAAAGGAAGAGCAAGTATGGGGAGGCAACACTGAAGAAAGATTAGAGTGGTGTTGTTCAACGAGTACTTACATTACTTTGTTGAATTTTATGGAGTGATCGGCACGTCTAATTGATGATGGAGATTCTTTGAGAGGCTTTTTGTGTCTTAATTTCATTGTAAGAAAGACAAAATTAATATTCTTGAATAATATTACCTTCTATATGGCTATGTTACAGTCTAATTCCCTCTCCTTTTCTTTTCAACACTTGTGCAATTTATGTTGGGAGGTACACCACTACTAGTGGTAGTGGATGTTAATGTAGGATGATTCTTCCTTTGAACACAAATGGTACTTTATGACAGCTCTTTGATTGTAGCAAGAGCTTCGATTCCTCCAAAGGTGGTGACTGAGACACATTCTCGCCGGTTCTCAACCTTTTTAAGAGTTTGCTTTTATGGGCTTTTTAGTTTCTAGGCTTCTTTCGGGCCTCGTGCCTCCTCTGGCCCACGAAACGAATCCTAATGGGCTTTGTTTTATTGGTTCGTAGGTTAAGTCCAATAAGAATTACAAAATTAGATGTAAACAAAACCATATCCAAATTTTGTTAAAAAAAAAAAAAGTTGGGCACAAAATAAGAATTTTTCTACGTTTGCTTCTTGCATGTCTCCATCACAATCTCAATCTCACAAACTGTTAAATGTCGATTTCATAATGAACTGAAATGTTAAAACAATCTCTTAAGTGAAAATGAAATACAAATTTTACAAGAAAAGTAATAGAGAAGTCCCTAACGTCATGAACCTTCAAATATAAATGATGAAAAAACTGTAAAATACATCTTGTTGATCTTAGTTTTGGTGATCGATTACCTTATAATTGAGATTTCTTTCTACAGTATTATGGTATCATAGAGAAAGGTGGTTGGCCTCCTCAAGGTTTCTCTTGCAATAGAATTCACAACTTGAATTAACTATTTTAAGTTACAATGAATTATAAGAAATAGCCAAAATTAATATTAATGATGTGAGTTAAAAAATAAAAAACTTTCTAATTTATGTGATTTATCTACACACTTACAAATAAAATGATTAAAATACAATTCCCTTATAAATCAAACGTATGCTTCTTTACCATTTCCTAACTAACGGACCGTCTGACAAGTATGGTAACTTTTCGATGACTATCCAATGGTAGTTTGACGAGTTCAATAATCATTCAGTAACTATTCAACAAGTTTGATAACTTTTCAACAACTGATCGACGAGTTCAGTAACTCTTTGGATATCCGGTGAATCAGATAATTTTTTGGTTGTATTTTTGTATAAATTGCTTTTGAGTAAAAGAACTTTCTATAAACATTTAGAAATCTTTTATAATATATATATATATATCTAGTATTTTAAATGTTTTTCAAAAATTTACAACTGAAAAAAAAATTCCAAAAGGTACAAAATAACTATTTCTTTTAAGAACTTTTGTTTATATTTTGTTTAATTATACTAAAATTTCTTAATATAATTATTGAAGTATTTGTGTTCTTTTATTAATTCAAAATCCTTTTTTTTTTACCGCATATTTTTCAATTCATTCTAAATTGGATAACCCATATGCTTAAATCTTTGTAAAACACAAAATTAAAAACAATTTTCTCTTGAATAATAAAATGAAGTTGTGGCATTTCCCCACAATTATTACTGGAATTGAGTTTGGTTTTGTTGGTTAGGGATAAAGGCGCGCAGGTGACTTCACTCTCACTTACTGCATTCTGCATCTTCTGAAATCATATCCTTTCAACTTTTATTACTTTAAAACCACAACAACAATCAACTATCCATACATCAACCAAATAACACCTATTTGTATTCCTAATCTATATACAGAGGCCACCGCTGCTTTCCCTCCAGCCCTGCAGCCTAGAGGTGACGCCGCCAATCTGAGCTTCCATATTGGCAGGTTCTTTTTTTTTTTTTTAATAAATTCTGTTAATATATAATTTTTATCCAGAAAAGGAAACATTGTTGATTGTGAATAATGGGTCTGTTTAAAATGTTGTAAAAAATTAAAATTTTCTTTGTCCAGGCACTGGTATGATCAACCACCAGATGGGCCCGGTTTGGTCCTCCTCATATATTGCATGCTAACTTCGTTCCAGTCACCAATTCTTATTTCGTTTTATACAATGAATTCTGTGTTTTTTTTTTTTTTGTTTTTTTTTTTTTTGGTTTGTATGATTCTTAGTTACAAATTTACTTTTGGCAAATTAATTTATTATAGTTTTTTGTGGTCATTTTGCTTTTTATTTCCTGGGTTGCCACCGCACAGATCATAGGTGAAGCTCTGTTGTCAGCATATTCCACAAGAGCACCTCAAAGACAAAACAAGTTAATGCCTGGGGTTCTGTTATTTTCTCCATTACTTTCGTTTCGCAATTGCCCAATTTCGAGGTCTGTTTGTTATTCTGATTTTGATCTATAAATGATTAATCTCTAGGATGAACATGATTTAAGAAGTTTGGATGATTGCAGGCGGATTGTTAGAATGTCTGCAACTGAGACTAGAAATCTTGGCGTATCATATGAATCCATGGCAATAAAGCCACCTTCTCACCCAACTTACAACTTAAAGGGTGTCATCAGTCTCGCACTTGCCGAAGATGCTGGGGATCGAGGTATCTTCGTGGTTTTGATATAAATATAAGTCAAAGGCAGTAGCTGTGAGGCATTGATATTCAGTGTTAGGAACAAATTGCTTTGGAACATGATTGCAGGGGATGTAACTTGTTTGGCCACTATTCCATTTGACATGGAAGTGGAAGCCCATTTCTTGGCGAAGGAAGATGGTATTATTGCTGGGATTGCACTTGCAGAGATGGTATTTCAAGAGGTTGATCCTTCTCTGAAGGTATATAGTTACTTGCCGTCTGTGTTTAGTTTCCATGCTTGATCATTCTTGATATATATTTTCATATCAGGTGGAGTGGTCCCGAAAGGATGGAGATTATGTTTCTAAGGGATTGCAATTTGGAAAAGTTTATGGTAAACTAAGAGAAAGAAAGTCAGTTTGGATTGGTTCCTTTATAAGTAATGATCATCTATTTCTTTTCTTTCTATGCAGGGCCGGCACATAGCGTTATTGTAGCTGAAAGGGTGGTGCTAAATTTTATGCAGCGGATGAGCGGAATAGCAACACTGACAAAGGTTTTCTTATTTCTTGAACTTTTGAAATAAAATGAAGTAATTGGTTGCAGATGACAGGGTGTGGCTATCACTAGAGAACAAATATTTACTATAGCAGGGATTGCTTTAGTTTGGACCCAAGTTGATTAGTTTAAGGGTGATAGTGGTGTTTATGTGTTTATTTTCATTATTTAAAAAACAAAACTAATTTGAGTTGAATTCTAGAAATAATGGCTCAATTTCCTCTACATCTTTTTTACTAGTTTGCATTTTTTCTCCCTACTCAAAGTTTCAGCCTCAATATAAGCCGTGTGCAGTGTAAAAGATTAAAATTTTACATAAATTACAGTCAGGAACAAATACTGGATAAGAAGCTAACAGTAACTTTAATTGTAAAAGTGCAAATTAGATTTCAGGATGCATTAAATTGAATGACGTCATGGACCTAGCTAATTTTGACTGCTCTGATATATTTGTTTGATATGCAGATACAATAAATAATATACATGCTTGCTGCAGGCTATGGCAGATGCTGCACGCCCTGCATTCATTTTAGAGACGAGAAAAACTGCTCCAGGTTTACGTTTGGTGGATAAATGGGCGGTATAGATCACTTCCTTGCTCGTTCACTATTGTTATAAGTTCTTTAGTTTGGATATAAGTTTTTTGGTTGACATGGTAGGGTTCTCTTCTCATAGGTACTAATTGGTGGAGGGCGGAATCATAGAATGGGTTTATTTGATATGGTGATGATAAAAGATAATCATATATCAGCAGCTGGAGGAATAAAAAATGCCATTAGATCTGTTGATGAGTATTTAGATCAAAGGAATCTTCAGATGGAGGTGGAGGTAATTTTATTACCTAGCATCTTGATTTAGCTTGCCTTTTGAAGTTGAGTGCTGATAAGAACTTATAGTTTAAGGTTCAAATTTAATTTATAAAAGTAGCCAGAATGCTGCTGTTGTGTATGTTGAGGGGTTTGAGTTATGTGATTTTTTCCCCCTTTTTATAAATTGTTTCAGGTTGAGACCAGGACGCTTGATGAAGTAAATGAGGTATTACATTATGCATCTCAAACGAAGACTTCCCTTAGCAGGATAATGTTGGACAATATGGTTGTTCCACTATCAAATGGGGATGTGGATGTATCAATGCTTAAAGAAGCCGTGGAATTGATTAATGGCAGATTTGATACTGAGGTACCACTTAGTTGTAGTTGTGCATTTGTTTTCGTGTGTACTATTTGGTGTATTAGTTGTTTAGCTATCAATACTCATAACGCAACTACTATTGATGTCCACTCTGTTGGTACAGTATTTATCCTTCTGTTTGGTGTATTGGTTGTGCACTTGATGTGCTTTCTCTGCTTGGTTCTATGATCTTTTAAATTGGTGAAAACTTTAAATCTGAATTATGAAAGCATCTGGGTCAAAGTTTTCAGCTTCTTTTATATGTGTTTTTCAATTTGCTGTTGGGCCCACATTCTTGGCATAATATATCCCAGATGTCTCTTGATTACTAAAAGTTGTAGGATCCAACTAAATCCCTAATTCTAAACACTGCACATGCCAATAGATTTTTGGGTCATGAACCAAATACAGAGATATGCTTATTGTATTATGGTTTCTTGACTTCTTCTTTATCTGCATGAAGCTGTGTAAAGATGCACTGATTTAGTGATTGTTTTTGCCTAATAGTTATATAAATAATCCCCATAGAAGCCTTATCCTAACTCCTTACTTTTGCACTTCCACTTCATTGTTTTTGAAGCTTGTCTCTTCAAATCTTGTTCAACCATTTCATTTTGTTTCCTCCCTTCAGCTATCTTGTTTTTTTGCAGCATCAGGTGCAACTTTCATCGTCCGACTAAATATCATGAATGCTAAATTGACATTGAGTTTTGTTAACTGCTAGTTGGATTGATTCTGTTTTGAATTCTATGAGGATACTAGTGATTTATCAATTTCACGGTTGCAGGCATCAGGAAATGTTACAATTGAAACGGTTCATAAAATTGGACAAACTGGGGTGACCCATATTTCCAGGTAAATTAGTGCCACTTATCTTATGGTGGTTTCATGCGATTGATGCTATTCAACCTGTCCAATGTTAACTTTTCTACTTAACAGGAAGTTATATATTACCTGTTTTTTGGAGTTACTATGCCTCGATACCTAATTGAGACATGTTATACCGTTCTTGAGTTAAATAATAGTGATTGTAGCTTCGCCGAATGTTGATTCATATAGTCATCAATAATACTATTTTAGTCCTTTGATAGGAGAGGGTGTGGGGTGGTTGGGTTTGGTTGGGTGGTAGTCATGGGTGGCATCGTTTATAGATTAGGATGTATTGTCTGCATGCAGCAGCCTAAGAGAGCAATTTGTCACTTCATGTACAGAGGTTGTGAAATGTATATCCTAAATCAAAGGGTTATATGTTTAATATAAGAACTTTCTTTGCAACTTATAAAGCCACCTTCCTGTTATTAGTAAGAAAGGATAGTACTTCGAACCAAGGGGAGGAAGATTGAGGTGGCTTGAGGATCTTGTGTTTCTAGCATAGTATAAGGAGAACAATGATTGTTCCTTCTGAGAAAGCAGCTGTTTGGGGCCAAATGTGGATCTATGGAGGGACCAAGGGGAAGCCCCCCCTGGACTTCTAAAAATTGGCTAAAACTGATTCAAGTGTCCTTTGGTCCTCTAGATGTCTTTTGAACATACGAAGCTTAAATGTTAAACACATTAATTGGCTTGTCACTTTGTCCTCCCGGTGTTTTGGAATTCATTTTTACATGCATAATGCAAGTAATATAAAAATATTGATCTTGTATATAGGTTTTCCCCAAAAGAAGGTCATGATTTGAATCTCTCAAATTTCTGTGACTTTTAATTTGATTATATGTTCTTACTTAGGTGGCAAATGTATTGCATGAAATTCAATTGAATACTCTATTTTTGGCAGACATACATAAGCACGTAAAAATGAATATGTAATTTTAATCTTCCATGTCTTCTATTAAAGAACAGAAGTGCATAATTTACATATTTAGTGAAAAAAATTATTGAAAAAATGCTAACCCTGGTTGCTGGGTGGGTTTGTTCAATGGATCTAATGAATTAGCAGTTTTTTATCCCTCCAACCTCATTCTTCATCCAATGTGGAGACAGGGTATGTTTGTTATACCCTTAATGACTCATTTAGGAATAACCAATTGATGGGTGGGTTGGTGTATCACAAGAGGGATGATAATGAATTTCAGTATTTAGAGCTGCAAAGGTGTAGCTTTTGAAAAAGAAAAGAATTAATCAATTATAGCTGTAGTGAATAAAAATACCATCAATGAAGATAAAAGTTTAATAGAGACCGATGCCTATGGACCTGAGAGTATGTATATGTGAAATCACCTCTTGAACCTGATGCAGCATATTTTTTATTATGGGAGTGGACTGCATGCCTATGAAACAGAACTTTGGGAATAAAGATATCTAAATTATCCTTGTCATCTGTCTTTTTTTTTATCATTGCTTTCCACCCATTCTTTCCTGAAAATTTCCCTCGATTTTTCATGGGTTCTACAACCTTATAATCAGAATACACTAGCGGGAAAAGGGTTGAAATTTGCTATACAGATGATTGAATACATGAATCCTGAATGATCTCTGTAAAATACGTGTGTGGAAATACACCATTAAGTTAACATTTTATGAGTCCGAAGCTGATATATGAACACATGAAGCATTCATAAAGAATTGTTATTTGCTGACTTTGTTAGCTTCTACTTGTTATCATATTAGTGTAGCTTCATTTTCAGTTGAAAATTATTGGGCGACTCAGTACTTCAATTCCTGCTGTTGACTACATTTTACGGTCTCCTGATATTTGCAGTGGTGCATTGACACATTCTGTAAAAGCGCTTGATATCTCCCTAAAAATCGATACAGAGTTGGCGCTTCAAGTTGGAAGGCGCACGAAGAGAGTATGATTCTTATCAAATCAAACATATTCCTCGGTTATGCAATTAGTCAGCAGTTCAGCACTAGTGAATTCTCGTTTCTCCAAAATAAGGAAATCGAAGACACAGCAAGTGTGACAGAAAATTGCTTGAATGACTTTAAGCAAATTTTGTTAAGGAAATGTGAAATGCAGCAGCATACATGCAACTTTCTTTTCATTGAATTGTATTTGATAAAATCTCAAGCGAAAGTGAAGCTGATGGTATTTTTATTTATTTATCTTAATTGTATCTTCAATATATTTGATAAAACATTTTTCCAAGAAAGCACTTTGGAAAGTTCATTTTATTCAAAAACAAATGTGCTCCCCAAGGCACAATATAAAAAAGATCGATCGTATTCGTTGTTCAAAATCGAAAGCCGAAACCTGTTTGACAAGGAACAACTGAAAGTTATGTACAAAAATTTCTTCAAAAATATGATATAAAAATACTGGCACCCTCCATAAATTAACCATCTTCATCCTCTGAAGCTCATCTCCGTAACTCCAATCATAATCATGGCTTCCTCCACCCACCTGCTTCTCTTCGTCTCCCTAATCTTCGTCCCATCACTCGCCAAAACCCCCCACGTCATCAACTTCCGATCACACAACCTCTACCCGGAGGGCGTCACGTGGGACCCATCAGCCCAGCACTTCATCGTCGGCTCTCTACGTCAACGCTCTATACACTCCGTCTCCGACGCTGGCGTCACCCACACCCTTATCTCGGACCAAAATCTTCCCGAAAACGCCACCGTTTTAGGCCTCACCATCGACTCGGTCAACAACCGTCTCCTCGCCGTCTTCCATTCCGTCTCTCCTCTCCCTCCCTTCAACGCCCTCGCCGCTTACGACCTCCGCACTCGCCACCGCCTCTTCCTCTCCCTCCTCGATGACGTTGCTGGCGACTCCTCCCTCCGCCACAGCGCCAACGACGTCGCGGTGGACTTCAAAGGCAACGCTTACGTTACGAATTCGGCGGGGAACTTCATCTGGAAAGTCAACAAAGATGGAGAGGCTTCGGTCTTCTCCAGATCTCCGGCTTTCACGGCGCATCCCCTGGTGGTACCCCCCGACGCGCCGTTCAGCGGGTGTGGGTTGAACGGGATCACATACGTGAGCAAAGGGTACTTACTGGTGGTGCAGTCCAATACGGGGAAGATGTTTAAAGTGAATGCGGAGGACGGGTCGGCTCGGCTGGTGATGTTGAACGAGGATTTGACGTGGGCAGATGGTATCACGATGCGGAAAGACGGCGTCGTTCTAGTAGTGTCTCAACAAAAGCTGTGGTTCATAAAGAGCGATGATAGTTGGGGGGAGGGAGTGGTATATGACAGAACTGCCCTCGATGAGGAGAAGTGCGCCACCTCGGTGACAGTAAGAGGAGGAAGGGGAGACGGAGACGGAGAAAGGGCGTATGTGTTATATGGGCATGTGTTGGAGGGTATTTTGGAGAATGGAGAAAGGGAGGATTTTACTATCGAGGAAGTGAGGTCAGTCAAAGAAGGTGAAGAGGAGAATGTGTGGATATTTGTATTGATTGGGTTGGGTTTGGCTTATTTCTTGTTTTGGAGGTTTCAAATGAGCAAGCTTGTTAAGACTATGGACAAGAAAATCAACTAGTTGAGTCGAGTCTATGTATTACATTTTTTATAGTTTGCTGTTTTAGGTCATCATTTCCTGTATTATGATTGATTAGCCATATGAATATGAATGTTTTTGTTTCCTTCACATCAATGAAAATTCTGTGTTTGGTTTCCATGCTTGATCATTCTTAATATACATTTTCATATCAGGTGGAGTGCTCCCGAAAGGATGGAGATTATGTTTCTAAGGAATTCAATTTGGAAAATTTTATGGTAATCCAGGTGAAAGAAAATCATTTTGGAGTGGCTCCTTGATAAGCTATGGTCATCTGTTGCTTTTCCCGCTATACAGGGCGGGCACACAGTATTATCATAGCTGAAAGGTGGTTCTAAATTTTATGCAGCGGATGAGTGGAATAGCAACATTGACCAAGGTTTTCCTATTTCCTTGAACTTTCGAAATAAAATGAAGAAATAGATTGCGGATGTTTGTGTTTATTTTCATTATTTAAAAAACGAAGATAAATGAAGTGTAATTCTAGAAAGAATGTCTCAATATCCTGTATACCCTTTTAACAAGTTTGCATTTTTTTACCCTCACCCAATATTTCAGCTCGAATGAAAGCCCTGAGCAGTGTATAAAAGACAAAATGTTACATGAATTACAGTCAGGAACTAATACTGGATAAGAAGCTAAAACAGTGACTTTAATCATAGAAGTGTAAATTAGATTTCAGGATGTGGTAAATTGAATCAAGTCATGGACCTAGCACATATTTGACTGCTATGATAAATTAGTTAGATATGCGGATAACATAATTAATGTTCATGCTTGCTGCAGGCAATGGCAGATGCTGCCCTGCATACATTGTAGAAGCAAGAAAAACTGCTTCAGGTTTATGTTTGGTGGATAAACGGGCAGAGACCACTTGCTTGCTCTTTGACTCTTGTTATAATTTCTATAGTTTGGATATAAGTTTTTCGGTTGATGTGGTAGAGTTCTCTTCCCATGGTCACCAATTTTTGGAGAGCGGAATCATACAATGCGCTTATGTGGTATGGTGATAATAAAAGATAATCATATATCAGCAACTGAAGGGATAAAAAATGCCTTTAGATTTGTTGATGAGTATTTAGAGCAAAGGAATCTACAGATAGAGGTTGAGGTAAATTTGTTTTGCTAGCATCTTGATTTAACTTGCCTTCTGAAGTTTCAAATTCATATTATTTGTTATATGTGTATAGGGGTTTGTGTTGTATGTGACTTTAATTTTTTCCCTTTTTATAAATTGTTTCAGTTTGAGACCAGGACGCTTGAGGAAGCAAACAAGATATTACAATATTCATCTCAAAAAAAGACTTCCCTTACGAGGATAATGTTGGACAATATGGTAGTCCCACTATCAAATGGGGATGTTGATGTATCAATACTTAAATAAGCTGTGGAATTGATTAATGGCAGATTTGAGACTGAGGTACCACTTAGTTGCTTTGCATTTATTTTGATGTGTACAATTTGGTGTGTTAGTTGTTTGGCTATCCATACGTAGAACAACATATTGATCCTTGCTACTAAACAGTGTGCTAATGTCTAGCTTATCTCAGGGAGATGTGCTTTGTTTGCTTGGTTTTATGATCTTTTGAACAGGTGAAAATTTTAATCTGAATTATGAAACCATCTGGATCAAAGTTTTATGCTACCATGATATGGGCTTTTCAATTTGCTGTTGGGGCCACCTTCTTGGCATATGATATCCCAGAAGTTTCTTGAATACTAAAAGTTGTAGGATCCAACTACCTAATTCCAAACTCGGTGCACATGGCAAGAGATTTATGGGTCATCAATCAATATTATGTAGATACCCTTTTTGTGTAATGGTTCTTATTTATCTGCTTGAAGCTGTATTAAAATTGTAACTCAGTACACATGCTTATGGGTCATCGAACAATAGACATAGATACACTTGTTGTATAATTGTTCTTCTTTATCTGCGTGAAGCTGTCTAAAGATGTACTGTATTAGTGCTTCATTATCTAAAGAAATCTAAATGCAAACCTTTCCTGACCGCCTGAGATGGCTTTGATCGTGTTCTTTTGCACTTCTACTCCATTGTTTTTGAAGCTTGTCTTTTCACATGTAATTCAACCATTTCATTCCACATCCTTTCGTCAGCTATCTTGATCTTTTGCATCAAGTGCAGCTTTCATCCTCCTACTAAGTATCATGAATGTTAAATTGACGTTGATTTTGATAACTGCTGGTTGGGTTGATTCTATTTTGAGTTCTGATTGAGGATACTAGTGGTTTATCTATTTCATGGTTGCAGGCATCAGGAAATGTTACAATTGAAACGGTCCATAAAATTGGACAAACTGGGGTTACTTACATTTCCGGTTAAATTGGTACCATTTATCTTATGGTGGTTTCTGTCCAGTGTTAACTTTTCTAGTACAAGGAAGTTATATATTACCTGTTCTTTGGAGTTAATATGCCTTGATACCTAACTGAGTTGTGGTGTATTGCTCTTCTGTTAAATAATAGTGATCGTAGCTTTGCCAAACATTGATTCATATAATCATGGGTAAAACTATTTTAGTCCTTTGATTGGAGAGGGCGCGGCCCCTTGTGATTGGGTTGGGTGATAGTTGTGGGTGGCATTGTTTCAATGGATTAGGATGTCCCTGAGTGGCAGCCTAAGAGAGCAATAAGTCACTTGATATACAGAGGTTGGGAAATGTACATCCTAAATCAAAGGGTTATTTGTTAATATAAGAACTTTCTTTGCAACTTATAAAGCACCTTCCTGTTATTAGTAAGGACGGGTAGTACTTCAGTACTGAACCAAGGCGAGGAAGATTGAGGATTTTGTGTCTAGCTGATTATGAGGAGATAGAATATTTTATTCCTTCTGAGAAAGCAGCTGTTTGGGTCCAAATGTAGATCTATGGAGGGACCAACGAGGAGGTCCCCCTGGATTCTTAAAAATTAGCTAAAAGCCTAAAACTGATTCAGGTGCTCTTTTGGTCAGCTAAATGACTCTTGAAAGTACTAAGCTTAAATGCTGAACACATCAGTTGGCTTGTCATTTTGTCCTCCCCTGATTTGGACTTTATTTTTACATAGATATTGCAATTTGCATATAAATATTGATCTCGTGTATAGGTTTTCCCCAAGAAAAGGTTATGATTTCAATCTGTTCTATTTCCAGCATCCTCATCACCTACCTCACCATCATCCACCCTATGCACCACCCATGGTCCGACCCATGTGTGCCTATTCGATCCAAGCACCACCCATGGTCCGAACCATGCGTGCCAATTCGACCCTAACAAGCTTCCACAACAAGTCTAAAGAGGGTATCTTGATCATAGTTCAACCTTGGGATGCAATGTAATCCAAATGACCCAAACTTAAAGTTGGATTGCATCGCCTCCCAAAGGGTTGAATTTCATGTTTTCATGCTGTTTATTTGCTGTATTTACCTTAAAAATGCATGTATAAGTGATTTAGGTTGTTTTGGGAAATTTTTGGAATTTTTTGACTTAGGCA
>JANLJB010029937.1:0-18687 GCA_026212285.1 Bursera cuneata
ACAAGGGAAACTCTACTTAAAAACATGGCTGATATATAAATTTATGAATGTTATTTAAGATATTAGAATTAATTGTTTTCTTGATAAAATTATTGTTAATTACAGATGGAGCAACAGATTGTGGCAGCCGGCGAATCAATTCCTATGATGGAATTGGGCTTTTAAGGCTGTTGAAATGAATGGAAAGCAAGTCAATTGGTGGATTGTTGTAGAGTAGCATATTAGAGCTTTTACGATCCCTTGCCCTTACTTCTGATCATTTGACACGTTTGATATGAGTACTGTCCACGGATTGTGCCCTGCACATTGACATTGTGCATATGAACTGATTTTGTTATTCAATAGTAAAGAGAAAACATGATCATCATTTATGAATTTATTGATACAGAAGTCTTCCATTGTCGCCTCCCAAGCCAGGACGTTCGATCCTCAGCTAGGACAGTTCGGTCCACAGCCAAGGGCCGTTTGGTCCACACATAGATCAATTTCTTGATTTACAAAAACGAATTGATCAGTTCAGACCAATTAGAATTGATCGGTTTCATGTTGGTCTCTTTGGTCTTACAATCTGCAACTCTACTATTCAAATTTCTTCTCTAACTTTTTCAAATATAGAACTTGTAACTTCGATATTTTTACAAAATATTACTATAACACAACTTCCAACTATGATATGATATTTTCAGACATGATCTTGTATTTTCAACAATGAATTTATAAGAAAGATGAAATCAAGATTTACGTACTTTTATAACTTTTGGTACTCACATCTCGTGATCTTGATAATGAGAATGAGTTTATGTGTAAGATTGAGAGTGAAGAGAGAGAGAAGAACTAAGTTGTATGGAGAAGAAGAAGAAAACATGAGAGGAAGATGGATGGATAGAGTGGGTTATATTAAACTGAAGGCATTTTAGTCACATTAGCTATTTTTGGATAGTGACTTGCAAGTAATTAGGGGTCTGACTATTCTTACAACCAGCCTCCTAATTTTGGATATTTGTTCAAATTTCCTAATTCAATAACTCAACTCATCCGAATCAGACTTAGCCTCACCCTCCTTAAAATTGTCAAACTTGGTCCAGTCCTTTAGTTCGTGCCAAAACCTTCTTCTAGTGGCCATAAAGAGAAGACATAGTCACCCTTACTGACATACAAGCACACAAACGTAAACTCAGTCGTCCCTACTCCCAACTGTTGCCATGCCACCAAATTTTGACCAATCAATGAGTAACCCAGTAGCAAAACTAGTTGACAACAGTGAACGACATACTCATGCGTTGCGAAGCCAATCTACTAAAAAAAGGAAAATTATAAGAAATGTCCTAAATTAAAGGGCTCATTGGAAAAATATCCCATCAGATAAATTTATTTGATGCACCGATCCAAAAAAAGTAATGTGACCAAAATACCCCTAAATAGATATTTGATCTTCTCCACCATTCTTCTCTTCATTTACTCTTTTCCACTCCCATTTTATTCACATTTCTTTCACACTCACTCTCTATATAAACATCGAGTAACAAATCTAGTAGCGAATCAAAAGATATTTTAGCATATATAGTTGCAAAGGTAATCATTTATCCTTCATCTCTCTAAATCTTTCTAAATTTAGTTTAGTTGGATAAATTTACTTAGATCATGCTTGAAAATAGTTGAAATTATGTTGTAGTGAATAATAGGGTCGTTTTGGTAAGAAAATAGATGTTAGCATTGAAAGAATCGAATCCAGTAGAAGAAATATGGGAGAAACCTACGAATTCTGGGCACGGTCCAATGGTCCAAAATCCAGAATGAATGAAAGTGTCCAAAATCCAGAATGAATGATGAAGTGTTGAGAAAATGTTGAAAGTGTCCATACTTCGACTTCGGACCATCCAACGGTCTAAAATCTAGAATGAATGAAGTGATGAAGTGTTGAGAAAATGTTGAAATTGTCCAAACTCTGACTCTAGATTGTGCAGTCCAACGGTCCATACTCCATAATGAATGAAGTGATGAAAATGTTGAAAATGTCCAAGCTCAACATGAGTTGTGGACACTCCAAATACATCCATCCGCACCATGAGTTGAAAAAATACTGAAAATGTTGTTTGTACTTTCATATTGTCAATATGTAAATGGTTTACTATATGATACTTCTGTTTGTAAACTCTTGATGTTTCTTACTTTTATTACGATTGAATAATGATATATAGTGGATGCATTTGCTTTTATATTGTACTTTGTAACAAGTAGTACATTATTCATATAGAACTTCATTAACATAAAATTGTGGAGTATTAGAAAAATAAATACAATATATAATAGCAGTTGATATATACCAAATTTATTAAGAGTCAGACTAATGTGACTTAATTTTATATACCAGCTATCTACCCTTCATCTATATTAGATCAAAATATTAAAAAGAAAGTTGAAAAACATAACACTATAATCACTCACACCCAATTACCCCCACAATTCAATTCTCCTTCGATTTCTTTATTGTAATTAACAAAACAATCATCAACTCCTCCACTGCTTGAGTCATCGACAAAAACCAGTAAATGCACCGTCAAGTCATCGTATACTTTTCTCTTAAAATCTGCAAACCAATATCCCTAAAATTTCCTCAAATAGCCTTCAAAAATCTATTTGTGTTCAAGTATTTATTTTCAAATATATTATTGTTTGTGTATATTTCTTAAAGTTTAATTTTATTTTGAAGTTAGTAAAAGAGTTAAAAGAGTTGAAATTTTACGATCAAAACTATTTGGTGGGCCTAGCTACTCACATGAATATCAATATATGGCTACCAACAATAATAGTTGTAATGGTAGACGAAAGTGTCCGTGATGGAGATCCCGATTCTAGGCCGGTAGATATTTAGCAAGACTTCACCTAAAGAGGCTATGGTCTCCACAACACACACAAGACTTCACCTAAAGAGGCTATAATCTTCACAACACACACACTCTAACTCCGTCGTTGAAGCTAGATTTGGAATAATAGCAAGTAAAGACTTAAACCACATTTCTCTTGCTCTCGCACAGTAAAGACCACACAAGAGACAAGCCCAAGCACTGAGCCGTAAAGACAGCACAAGCACCGAAGATAATAAGTAAACTGCTTAAGAAGAGACTAAGCTCTGATTTATTGAATATTTGACAAACTGAATGAATGATTACAAATGAGCTTTGAGGCTCTATTTATAAAGAGGTTACAGTAGTGGAGTTCTATTAAGACTCTCTATTCCCATCTTTTCAACACTTCTCAGCCATGTAACTCGGCCTCAATTTTCACCCCTTGAACTAAGAGATGAGTTGTTTTAGCACGTGTGAACATCTAAGTTTCTCTCCATTTGCCACTTTCACATCAAAGACATCAATTGGAGTGGTTTGTAAGTGCACTTCTTCACTAACTTACTGTTCATAAAGTTGTGGGAGGCTTCACTGTCAACTAGTACATATACTTCTCAACACTCGATGGTTGTCAACAATCTCATGACTATAGGCTTCATTGGTCCCTTCAAAGCATTGAGGGTCAGCTTACCCTCAGTGAAGTCTTCCTCTAAAGAATTGACTTACTCTTTCTCATCACCACTGGATGGTTCATATGCTACATCATAGTTCTCATCATCACTAGCCAAGATGATTGAAAAAGATTTACCTTGTTTGCACTGGTGGTTTGGAACCCACTTCTCATTGCACCTCAGGCATAAGCCTTTCTCGATCTGCTTCTTGACTTCCTCTAGAGACAACCTTGGCCTGGTAGGCTCACTGCGCCTATTATCAGGTGGGCCACTAGTTGTTGGTTTGTGCCAAGGCCTTTCAGGAGGTTTTGAAGGTCGTGGTGCTTCTCTCATATGCGACCGTCCCGCACTTACTAATCGTGATAGCCAAATACATTGGGCCAAGCTCGTTGGCTCACGCATTTTGACCTCACGTCCCAGTTATGGAAGTAGACCCTCAAGAAAAGTAGCCATTAAAGCACTCTCTAGCCAATTGCGAACCATTTCTGAAAGCCTTTCGAATTCTTCCAAGTAAAGCTCGAGGGAGCCCTCTTGCTTTATCTTTGCTAATTGCCCTTTGTAGTTCAATAAACTCGGAGGCCCAAATAGATCCACTATCTCCCTGGTAAATCTTGTCCAGCCCAATTGTCTTCTTTCACAAGCATAAAAACTTTTTAGTCAATGCCACCATTGGTTGGTCTTACCGAGCAAGTAGTATGAAGTAAAATCCACCCATTCCTCTTTATCTGTGTCATGCCGAGAGAAATAGTGTTCTGCCTTTGAAATCCATTCACCTGGATCTCCTTTCTTAAATGTGGAAAATTCCATCTTAGGCTTGGCAGGTTGCCTATGCCCAGATTTTTGTCATCGATCCCCACGCCTTAGAGAATGACCACTTAGGTAACCATCATCTTCATACTCATCATCTCGATCATAGTACCTGTCTCGTCTATGATCATGCCTGCAATCGGTCCTTGGCCTTGTTTGCGCTCTGACTGTTTCCTAACTATCAGCACGCCTATTATGGCCACGAAGACTTTCTCGCTTTGAGGGATGAAGATCAACCTTGTCTTCCTCACTGGTAGGATTAATCACAATTTTAGATTCAATCCTTCTCCGGTTAGGTTGGGCTTCAACATTCTCCTCACGATGTACCTCTTTTGGTGAGCTTTCTTTCAGCGGAATCTGCTGAGATGACTCCCCAAATTTTGCCCCCATCATTGCCATGAGTTGACTCATCATCTGTGCATTCTAATTGAACAATTGCACGTTTTGGTTGGTCGTGCTCTTGATCTCTTCAACTGTAACTTCAATCTGTGCCACACATTCATTCAGTGAAAACTGTCTACGGTTGGCATTTGATTCTTCCTCTAGAACATAGTCAACATTACTGGAAGTCTGGGCCATGTTAACTCTTAATGAAAGCACCAATTGATGGAGACCCCGATTCTAGGCTGGTAGATATTTAGCAAGACTTTGCCTAAAGAGGCTATGGTCTCTACAACACACACAAGACTTCACCTAAAGAGGCTATAATCTTCAAAACACACACACACGCTAACTCTGTCGCCAAAGCTAGATTTGGAATAATGGCAAGTAAAGACTTAAACCACACTCCTCTTGCTCTTAATAAAGACTACACAAGAGATAAGTCCAAGCACTGAGCCGTAAAGACAACACAAGCACCGAAGATAATAAGCAAACTGCTTAAGAAGAGACTGAGCTCTGATTTACTGAATATTTGATAAACTGAATGAATGATTACAAATGAGCTCTGAGGCTCTATTTATAGAGAGGTTACAGTAGTGGAGTCCTACTAAGACTCTCTATTCCCACCTCTATCGCAACTACTAAAGATAAGATAAACGTAATCAAATCATTATCCTTACATTATCTCCACGTTCATCATTATCCCTATCATTATCTCCACGTTCATCATACTTCTTGTAACTTCCAACTTTTAGAAGGATAATATCACGTCATTGCCACGTCATCATCTTAAGGATAATGCCATGTCAGCGCCTTGGCCATGTCAACATCTATGCCATGTCAGCCACATTTGCCATCTCAACATCAGCTATGTCATCCTTATCTGTCATGTCAACTTCTACCTTATCTTGCGTTCCCACTGGCATTGAATAAGTCTGTTCTTCCTTGTGAATAGCCGATGTACTAGCTTGGCTTTGTAACTTATGCTGTTTCTTACGCTTCCGGGACCTCATTGCTGTCAAGTTATGTTTCAGTTTACTTAGGTCCTCAACAGTGCAGTGGAAATATTTGAATATCATGTAATGCTTACATATTTACAATAGGTACTAACTATTATTTTGCATTTCACATAACTAAATGAAACTTTAAACTTATGACTATGCATCATTATTGTATGCTTAAGCTTGACCTTATTAGTTTGGTGCTAGACAAGCTCACATGCAGAAACTAGTCATGATGTCCAAAAAAAAAAAAAAAAAAAAAAANATGTCAAAAAAAAAAAAAAAAAAAAAAAAATCTAACTATAACACTATATCGTGTTGATAGCTATTGAGATCAAAGGGGTCATGCTAAAACAAGCTCATGGCCAGAAAATAAATAAAGGTTATCTTCGAGAGCTAATAGAGCATTGAACTTGTAAGATAAAATGTCAAATAGAAGATGAGTAGTTTATTTTTACAACAAGAGTGATGTTTGGAATGTCCATATATTTTTTAACTTTTGAGTGAGTAATTTATAATTGGGTAACCATTTTGGATCCTGCATAAATTTTTTAACTTTTGAGTAAGTAATTTGTAGTTGGACAGCCACTTTGGATGCTGTATAAGACATGATCTAAGAAACTTGAATTACCAGCCTAATAGACTGTAAAAAAGGCTTAATTTTTTGTATAATGAATGATATAGGATCAAGTATGGACATAATAAACAAGGATGTTAAAGATATTAGACTCCTTGAAGAAGATGAGAATAATGATACTCCTACTTTTGAAATCCATAATTTGATGTCAGGTTAGTATGCTACAATGGATAACATATTTTCTTGAAGTTTATTTTGACACATAGAATAATTACATAATTTAAGATTCAGAGTTTAGAGGTTTTTGATTAAATTCATTGTTTTCTTTTTATGTTAAATTTATATAGAATCTAATTTGGACATACAACATGAAGATGATACTGGTCGTGTAGAACAATTTAGAAAAATTGATACAAATGATGTGGATAGCTCTTTGCAAAATGAAAAATGTAATACTGTTGGTGAAACTACAGCTAAGAATATGGATATTGGGAAGGAGATGACACCATATGTTAGGATGATTTTTAATACTTCTGATAAAGCAAATGAGTATTATATAGGATATAGTCAACAAAAAGGCCTTTCAGTGCGAATTCGATCAACAAACAAAACTCTCCTTCATGTTAATCAAGTAACAATGGTCTATTTAGTATGTTCACGTGAAGGTAAGTAAATAAAGAAGGATGGGATAGATGGATTTATGAAATATCTCGAAGTTGTAATATGGTGTAGTGCAAATGCAAGACACATATGAGAGTTCTTTATAATACAAAAATTAGTAAGTAAAGGGTATCCAAATTTTTAGATGATCATAACCATGTTTTTGTGACTCCTCTGAAAAGGAAGTCTATGTGATCCAACAAGCACAAGCTAGAAGCAGCTAAAAATTTAGCTGAGACATTCAATAGGGAGAATATACAAGTTGGAAAGGTTCCTTCAATATTTGGTGGTGCGACAATAAGATTCAATGCAAAAGATTGTTGGAATCACTTGCAGTCAGCTAGACTTAAGGAGTTGAAATTTGGAGATGCATAGTTAGTCATTAATTATTTCCAAAAAAGGCAACAAGAAAATCCTTAATTCTTTTATGCAATTCAAGTTGATAATGATGGGAGAGCGGGTAATTTTTTTTGGGTGGATGCTAGATTGCGTGTGGCCTATATGAGTAGTTCAAGGATGTTGTTACATTTGACACTACATACCGAACCAATAGATATGGGCTATCATTTGCATCATTTATAGATGTGAACCACCATTATCAGACCATACAATTTGGATGTGCACTTTTACGAGATGAAATAGAGGTAATTTTTATTTAGTTATTCAATATCTAGCTGGAGGCTATTGGTGGTCAATGTCCACAATCAATTATCATTAATCAAGATCTTGCAATGGGTGAACCTATTAAAAAGGTGTTTCCTAATACACATCATTGTTGCCTTTGGCACATAAAAAAGGAATTCAGAGAAAGTTATCTCACATATCCTTTAAAAAGTCAAAATTCAAAAGTGCACTAAAAAAATGCATCCATGGTACATATACAGTGACAGGTTTTGAAGACATGTAGAACACTTTAATTGTAAAGTTTGATTTGAATGACAATGAGTAGCTGAAACATTTATATGAAATTTGAGAATCTTAGGTACCGGGGTACCATCAAAATACTTT
The DNA here is from genome assembly GCA_026212285.1 of Bursera cuneata. Taxonomy (NCBI): domain Eukaryota; kingdom Viridiplantae; phylum Streptophyta; class Magnoliopsida; order Sapindales; family Burseraceae; genus Bursera; species Bursera cuneata. The sequence goes on from JANLJB010029937.1 coordinate 7,949, forward strand.
TTTATGCTGGGATGAATACAACAGGTCATGGTGAACGTGTTAGTGCATTCTTTAATGAATTTGTGTCATCAAAGACAAATTTAAGAGAATTTATTGTTCGTTATGAGCAAGCTTTGAAGAAGATTGTTGCAAAAGAAAACCACAAAGATTATATATTTGAGCATAAAGATAGAAGTATTGATGAAAATAATTTGATATAGAGGCATGCAACAAATATTAATACACGAAATATTTTTTAAAAATTTTAAATACAATTGGCTGAATCAATTCGCTTCAAGTCTGAAGTACAACCGACGATGAATTTATTATTTATTTGGTTACAACTAGGGTTAGTTTTCATGTGCAATTTCTCTTGAAGTTGAAAAGAGGAGAAAATCATGGGTATTGTGGTTGCCACCTTTTTGAGTACGCAAGTTTGTCTTGTAAACATTTGTTGAGAACTCTGAATAAAGTTGAAGTAGATGAAATCCCATAGTTCATTTTAAAAAGACAGATGAAGAGAGCAAACTCTTTTAGATTAATGGATGGGATGCTTATTGGAGAAAAGTACGAGTGTTTAGAAGCATTGAGGCTCAGTCACTTATGCAGTCCATAAGCGAAAATTTGGTGTGTTGCTTCAAAGAATGAGAAGTTGTATAAAATCACAATCAAAGGCATTGAAGAGCTTTGCACTCATATTTAAGAGAAAAGTAGTAAGTTAATTGAAGAAAATGTGGAGGATATAGTGTCGACATCAAATACCCAAGAACCACCTGGCGTCGATAAATCTAATCAAGTATCAATTCAAGTTCCATTTGTAACACAAACAAAAGGCAGGCCAAAGGATGTTAAAAAAAATATCAGTAGACTGAAGAGCTCCATTCAGGTGTCCTCAAGCTAGAAAAAACGAAAATGTAATGTTTGTAAATTACAAGGACATGATAAGCGAAATTGTCCTCAAAATTTGAAGAGACATAATACACATATTAGTGTGCCAAGTAACTAATCAATTCTTTAAAATTATTTAGATAGATAATTACATAAATTAATTTATTTTGATTCCTTATTATCAATTGTTACTAAATGTTTATTTTGATTAGTAGCTTTCAGTAGTGAGGAGATAACAAAATTATGATATCACTTTTATTTCGATCACAAAGTTAAGCACTTAGCTATATGCATTCTTATGTGTGTTATTTTATTTATTTTATGTTTTAAGGGTTTAACTCATGCATTTTTCTGAAGTGTAATATCTAGGCTGCCATGCCAAGATCATAACAGAATTTGGTATCAAAAAATGGTTTATTATGTGTATTTTCTTTTGGTTATACATTGTTCACTTTTAACCAATGATTTTTATCTTCCTTCTCAGGAGTTTGCTACTTGGCATAATCCCAATCTTGATAGCATCACTTGTGATCCTTATTCTTGAAAGTGTTATACATTTAGGGTCTGTTTAGTATGTTTCAATCTCGGCATGTATGCATTTGTAATTTGTTCTCTTCTAATATTGCTAAAATCTGTTGGCCTTACTGGTGTATTAAGCATGTATGCGGTTATGTCATATCCTGGATATTTTTCTTATTCAAAGTTCCTGAAACCAAAGGCTTGCCACTTGAAGTGATAACAAAGTTCTTTGTTATTTGTGCAAAATAGGTAGTTGCTGCTAGCAAGAGCAATTGAATTGGTCAGTGTGGTCGAAAGTTTTGACAGATGTTCAATTTTATTCAATTTCTCTTTTAGGCGTTGAGGAAATAGGAAGGCCTTTGTGGTATTCGTTAGTTAGAAATAAATATTTCTAATGACTGAAATGCTTCTTTGTGGTATTTTATTCAAGTTCTCTTTTACATTTTCGAGTGACTTTAAAATGTTTCTTCTTTCTGATATCTGATAGTTGGAAATAAATGGTTCTAATGATTAAAATTTCATATTTGGGCTTATTGTCTTAAAAGAAAAGAAACATAATATAAGAATGTTACAAGGGTGAAAGGGAGCCTGCTCAATTGCGACAGAGTTCAAATCATATAGTTGGATTCAGATTTGAGCTTTTATAGATACCAGTTAAGGAGGTAATATGAACATCTAGACAAGGGTATAATTAAATATAGAATCATAAAAAGTCAACCCAACCCAGCAACAATCATACTTAAGTTGTTTGCATTTATTCCTAGAGTTGTAATGATAGCATTCCAGGATATTGAGTCTACGTAAGGCATTGTACGGAATACACAATTGGCAGCCTCAACAACACCATATCTTGCACACATTGTTATCAAAGCGTTTCTTATTGGAAGGCTTGACTATCTGATTTCATAAGGCTAAACAACTTCAAACCCTCTTCGCTAACCCCATTTTGTGCTAATCCTGTTACCACATTTCCAATACAATGTAACCAGTGCATTATGCATAAGCAATAAAAACTCTAGGGTATGTTGGAGATAAAACAGAAAATAAATTAAGCATGAAATAGAATTGAAACAAAGATAAAACAAAATTGATATAGGTTGTTACTGTAAAGCCCTTTTTTTTTTTTTAATTCCTGTTGAAATTCTACAACTCTCTATTACATAGACAATGTTGGAATCTTAGTTTATAGATTATGAAATTCTACAGAATTCTAACCTTGTAGAGTTCATGCAACTTTCTTTGACAAATGCAAATTTTATGCAGCCTTCCTCGAGAAATGCAGATTTTGCATATTTTAATATGGCAATCATATTTAATGCAGTTGGCCTATTTGATGCAGCTGAAATGTCTAAAAATTTGTTGCAATAAAAAGCAATATACAATAGCAGTAGTGTTTGAATACAGACAACAACTGTAATATGCAGGTAGTAACCATGTTGAAGACACACTGAATCCCATTCTTCATATGCCCAGTAATTATTGTTGTCCATGATAACTCATTTCTCTTAAATATCTCATCAAACGCCAATGGTAAAGATGCACTGGATCCCAACAACCGAAACAACTGTCGCACTTGCCATACTTGATCCCACGAAGGAACCTAAAGGTATACCCTTTTCTAACGAAAGAGACAAATCTATTGAGCGAATACCCAACATTTTCATGACAGCGGCGGCCAGTTCCATATAGGGTTTTTGTTGAGTTTAGAGTGGCTGGAGATTTCAAACATGGCTTTTGCAGATTTTAAGAGAGAACCAGTTGAGGAGTTGACGATAATTTTGTTAACTGTGATAAGAACTCACAAGAGAGTTGAATGGTGGGGATAATTGAGCATGAGTGATTATAGTGTTATATTTTTTAACTTTCTTTTTAATCATTAGATCTAGCATAGGTAAAGGGTGGATAACTAGTGTATAAAATTAAGTCATAATAGTCTGACCCATTTATTAATTATATATACCAAATATCAAATCTCATATATATAAAGTGTTTTAATATACATAACATGACACAAAAATACAAACAGAATCGCTATCAACCATAAAATATGACCACATCATCTGGTTGACTCTGGTTAGTGACATTTGATTTCTTCTCTTTTAGAACTACTCTACTCCAAAGCTCAACCACCACTACATGAGACTCTGATGTTGCTTAACGCAAATCATGCATAGCCAAATGTTTATATGCTACAAATGAAATAAACGTTACTTATCAAGTGTACGATTTGATGTTTAACTAACTAAAAGTAAGTAAAAGTAAAGTTAAATAAATGAATTGAGTAATATACTCACATCATTTGCCAACCACTCCTTGTCAGTCTCCAATTCATAAAATCAGGAAATCGATATTTCACAAGTACCCAAATCCACGTACTTATCATCATCAACCTTCCATTTATCGTACTTTATACTTACATTGTCGTAAACCTTTTGTTTTTTCTTCTGCCTATTAACTACCATATATGGAGACACAAGTTGTCGGTCCTTTCTCAAACCTCTCTCGGGCTTACTTTGTTTCTGAGGCGCCTTAACATTGATGGACGGTTCAATGTCCTCGACGTGTTCTGATGTACGCGACCAATATCTTGAAACAAAATACTTTTATAGGTCAAAATAGATGAATTTTAATAATGTTTTCTTATAACAAATAGCCCTTCCTCAAAGCTCTCTCAGCCTCTACTTTATTTCTTGATGTTGGATCGCATGGTCTAACGGTTCGAGGTCAGAGTTTTAACATTTTCAACATTTTCTCAACAACACTTCATCACTTTATTCATTTTGGATTTTGGACCGTTGGACAATTCAAAGTCGAAGTTTTAACATTTTCAACATTTTCTGAACAACACTTCATCACTTCATTCATTCTGGATTTTGGAACGTTAGACAGTTTGGAATGGGAGTTTGGACATTTTCAACATTTTATTATTCATTCTGGATTTTGGACTGCACGGTCCTGTGGTCTGGAGTTTGGACATTTTCATTTATTCTAGATTTTGGACTGTGCAGTCTAACAGTCTGAACAGCAGGCCGTACACTCCAACGGTCAAAAAACCAGAATTCTTGAGTTTTTTCTACATTTCTTCAACTAGATTCAATTCTTTCAATATTAATTTCTATTTTCTTACAAAAACGATCCTATTATTCATTACAATACAACTTTCAACTATTTTCAAGCATGATCTAAGTAAATCCATCAAAGAAAGTTGAAATTACTTCTGGATATGCTTTCTTCCTTTTTGATGGAGTTTTCTCATAGTCTTCAAAAAAGTAGTAGGTAGTTGCACTTTTGACAGCAGAAGTAGAGTATATAGATGTATTATTAGCAGCATGTCAAAGAAATGGTGCATTCGACATTACAGTTCTTTTGTCAAACAGATGTGGACACATTAAATGCATTCGGCTACATTTCATGTTGTTCAAACAAGTTATCATTTCTCTCAACTATAAGAAGATGTCTTTAGATGTAGGAGAGATCATCTTAGTGAGAGAGATCAGTTAGTGAGAAAGACTTCCAGTTAGATAGTTGAAGAAGTTTGTTTGGATACTTATTGCTCTGTATTATGTTTGTGTGGGGTTGTAAAAAGGGGTTCTAAGTATAATATTTGTTTTTCTCCTCCATTCTCTCTCTTTTCATTTACTTAGTGATAACAATTTCATAGTTTGGGTCATCAATTAGAATTTGATGCCAATAGGCAGTGATGATCTTGTTAGTGGTGTTTTAATATGTCTCTTGGAGCTAATTGGTGATATAGATTGAAAGCGTCGTCTGTTCATAATCTCTTTTGTGCACTATATCTTATGGATTGTTGCGTTGGTTGTGTAGTGGTGTTTGATAGAGGTTTAAGGAAATAGTGGTTGTGGTGAATGTGCAATGCTAGTGCTATTATGTGTTGTTGATGACGATCATGATAGTAATGTAAGGAGACAATCATGGTGATAGGGTGGAGAGGATAGGAAGGAAGGAGAAGTGAAGAGGAAAGAAAGAATGATAGTATTTTTTTATTAATTTTAATATAGAAAGTTTTTACTGATGTTTATTTGACTTGGTCAACCCATTAGAAAAGAAAAGGATATTTTTGTCTATTCCTTCATGTTTAGATGAATGTCAAATATCATTCTTCTATTAAATCTAACGTCTGTTGTCCTGCGGTACGCTTCAACGTTGATATTATTTAAAAAAGCAATTATTAATCATCACCACTATCTTTTGCTTAAATTTTACTCATATGACACTTTTACCATTTTTTTTCCACCATCCCTAAGTTTTCAAAAATCTATTTTCAGGTCCTTCAGTTACATGTTTTGTTAGTTAACATTTGTTGACTTTCATGTTCCAACAACTTTACCATTTTACCTCTACTAACAAATACAAAGAGAAAACTAATTTTTAAATAATAAAATTGAGTTAAATAACCAAATTACCCTTGAAATAAATATCAACACTTCAACTAAGAGTTACAACATACAAATGATGTTTTATTCATATTTAGAAATGGTAAATGGGTCTTTTTTCACTTATTATATAATATTTTATTGACAATATTATTTTTCAAAACTTATGTTTAGATGGTTTTTATTTATTTTTGTATTTATATATTTATTTATATTTTATCTTTACTAAATTATTAATATTTATAACATAATTATTTAGAAAAAAAATTTGGACCCCTATGTGGTTAGGTGTTATAATGCATCAACGCCCAAGTTTCATGTTACTCATCATAAAACCTCTTGCTAATGTATTTTCTATTGAAATATCAAGTTTATCTCTATGCTATATAACACTTACTACTTCTGAGCTTACTAAAGAATCGATTAGCTCTTATGATTAGTAGAAACCTCTCCTACATTAGTAGGGGGTTTTGTGAGAATTTATGAAACTTGTTGGGGGATAATGTAATAATAACTAATTATAAGGGGTTTATAATTTTTTTATATTTAGAAATATAAGAAGACAAATAAAGGTACTACAAGAAGATGGCTAACAAATATCAATTTGTCATTTCATTTGCTATTAACTGACGAAAAAAGTAACTAAAGGATTTGAGAAGAGATTTTTTAAAAATTTAGAGATGATTGAAAAAAAAAGAGAGTAAAAGTCCTATATAAGTTAAATTTAAGTAAAAAGTAAGGGTGATGATTGATAATTACTCTTATTAAAAAGTTAGGGCCATCAATCGTTTTCTCTATTTAAAAGTAATTATTAGTTCCAATCTAGGCAGAAGAAATTTCCTTAGATAGAATCTCTTTTGATACATCTGAGGACTAAAGTAATTACTATTTTTTCTATAAAATTTATAATATTAAATATTCTCTAATAAAATTATCTTAAAATTTCTATCATGAAACTTGAACCTCTTCATTTGCTGAGACATTTAAAAAAATTTATTTACAATTTTAAATTAAATTATCATTAAAATACAAACTCTCAATTTTTGTAATCAATTTATATTTATTATTACTTTGATTAAACAAATTAAAAAATTGAATTTATTATCTATTTAAGATCTCTGTTTCTTCCTCTAAATTTTTACTTGAATTAGAATTTTACTTTCTATTGACAAAAAAACTTAATCAATACAAAAAATATATATATATATATTAAAAAAAATCTTGAAGTTAAATTTTAGTTTTAATCTGCATAAATAACTCATATTACTTTTAGTTAGCTTTTTGTTTCTTGTAAAGTTAATTTTAGATTTCAAAAGGGTGATTAAATGATTAACTTTTATTTTTCGTGAGGGTATATCATTTTCATCAATTAGACCTTTGAGGTTTGCTTTTTTTAATCAAATGTTAATTTTAGACCCAAAAAATATATATTTACCCCTACTAAAATTTATTTCCTTAATTTTAACACAAAAAAAGAATAAATAAAAAATAAACAAATTATACTCCCATAATAAACAAATTTTTACTTTTCGGATTTTCATTTTTTAAAATTAAGGAAAAAAATTTCAATAAGGGCAAATATGTATTTTTAAGGGTTAAAATTAACAGTTGATTAAAAAAACAAACCTTAAAGGTTTAGTTGATGAAAATGGTAAACTTACTTTCTGCTTAAGATTAGATCAAAACACAAGGAGACTATTTAATATTATCCTAATAATAAACTATGTAATAAATGATATAAATTTATCACTTAATACCATAACACCAATTTGGGTACAAAAATTAGAATATAAAATTTACAATATTACCCTTTTTAAATTCAATTCAAAGTTGTATTAAGTGTTATTCAATTGTATAGTTGTTGCACAGTTGTTCCAGAGTTCCTCCACCATTTTCCCATAATTAGCCAATGAATCTTTTTGCTTTTTGTTTACTTACCTTGATGTTGTGAGTTGGGAGATGCTACATATCCGCGTAGAGAGCCTTCTTCTTCTTCTTCGTCTTTTAACTGAGTTATTGGATTACAAACTTAAAAGACCTATTAGTTGGCTTGATTTTATCTATAATTTTAACATTATATTTGGTTGTGCATATGGTTCGTCGTTATTGTTTTGCTTATGGATGTAATTGTATACTAGCCTTCATTCTTGAAAGAGTGGACCGGTGGCACAGCCTTGGAGTTGGTAGTGATGTTGCCTGCTTTACGGAGGTGCCAGTGTGTGTGTTGTGCGACTGCTTGTGTACTTGGTGTTAGAGGAGATGTAGATGGTGCCGGAGAAGACAATGACAATAATAAACACTAATAACTTAATAATGTTCCAATTTTGAACCTTTCAGATGTTAACCTTAAGTAACGGTTGCCATTAATAGGTGTGGTTTGTGATGCATGTTTAGAAGGTCAGGGAGGTGTTCGACAAAATGTCAAAACTTCTTATATGAGTTTGAATTTGCAGACTCCAAAGATTGTTTGTCATAATTGCCCCCAAAAAACAAGATCTACCAAACTTAAAATCAATAAACAACGATCCAATTTGCCTCGTCTCTTTTCGACGAACACAAGTAGATAATTCAAGTCTCAAGACTCAAAGCATGTAACTTTTGTATAAAAAACTGATAAAAGATCAAAAAAAGCATTCCCTTTTTATTCTCTATTGAACAATATAATCATTCTCTTTGATGAACTAGGAATAAAAAAGTAATTCCGCATATACTTCTATATAATATGATGGATTGATATGTCTAGCAAATTGATATAATAAAGATTTATTTCAATGACAAAGGTGTTCATATATAATACTGTAAAATGCTCCAAATTTCCTAAACGGGGTAAATAGACTTATATTTAGGAGCCGGCCTGCAAAAACTAGCTGCGAAACCAGAGTATAGCCAGCCATCATACTGTCCAGCCATAACTACACCAATCAACCTTTCCTTCCTTATCTCTAGTACAAGTTAAACAATGTTGAAACTTAAGCCATACTTTAGGATCATGAATATATTAAATGCTTATACAAAATCAATCCATGTAAAGGATTAAAAAATAATAATAATAATAATTCAATAGGATCATTAGGGCACATGTTAGGAAACTAGAATCCGTAAAGAAACTAACCATTTCAAGATATCAAACTAATATGTTAACATCAATTATTTCTCCAGATGATAATTATTAAGAACTTTTTTTTTTCCAACTCTTAAATTCTTAACCAGTTAAGACATCTAATTCAACAAATACTCAACTATTACTTCACATTGTGTGTAAATGTTGACTTTTGAAAGCAGAAATTAAAGGTATATCCCCAATAACACTATCCATTACAAAACTAGAAAACATGTATTTCTTACTACAATTAATTATTTACACATTACATTATATCTTGAATACGTGTTAATTACTACCAGTAAAATTGATATATACCATAAAGTACCTTGTTGAGCCTGCAAATTTTGTATCTTCCTCAGCGTCTATGACAATAGGATATCAATTTCTCCTGACAATTCTAAAGTGAATTTCAAGTCACTTGTATATCTATAGCAAACATATATATATGTGATCAATATATCTGATCAATCAACTTTAGCAAAATAAGTACATCATTTACCTCAGAAAGATTCACTGACAATGAGAGCAATTTTGCATGCGAGAGTTCTTCAACCATTCTTAATGTATCTGAAATGCACTCTTTCTTCCAATCATTTTCCTTTTGGCAATCAGTGGACGGTAACATATGAATGCTCACCTTCTCAAGTCTCTGACATTCATCAACAGACAATTGTAGTGGATACAGGCCTTTAAAGTAAAAGGATTCGAGTCTTGGCGCAGATATCACAAGCTTCCTGTTCTTATTCGGGAGAGGATCATGATATAGATATGATATGGTCAAGTTAACAAGATTTAAAGCAGATATGTTAAAGCTCTCCACGAGTAATTTACATCTGGTTATGCATAAATTCTGCAGATTCAAGCAACCCGAGAAGAGATTGTTATTTTGATCTAGAGAATATAACAAAACAGAACCGAGATGCAAAGTCCTCAACGATGCAAAAAGAGACAGACCAGCTGCTAAACAAGGTAGTTTGAGGGTGGTGAGGGTTTGACTTTCGAAAAAGCCTGGAGGAAAACTATGAACGTCTACATCAGTGTCAAGCTCTTCAATGTTTTGTGATTGAGCATAGTTTAAAGCTAATTGCAATAAAGTCAAACTCATTACGCTTGATCCCCGGCATCGCAATCTGAGTTTACAAAGCTTGGAGGGCTTGTGGTGAACTACGACATGAATTACAAATCTTGCAAAGTCGATAATTGTTCTTAAGATTCCATCGCGATTGAAACTGAGACTATGGACATGAGTCCAGTGATGCCTCCACTTCTTGGACAGTACGCAGGTTCGGACTGCATATATAGTGTCCATTAAAGACAAGATGTGATGGATTATAGGGTCTGGCAAGTCGCTGAGCCTGTCTACTTGAGTGTATTCTACCCTCTTTCTGCCGTGTTGATAAGGTCCCTCCATGTCTTACCTCTCCGACTCTTCTCTTTTGTGCTTAATCTGATCATTAAACTAATATTAGCGGTTTGTTCGTTTCCGCTTGATTCGCCGGAAATTACCCAACGGCGAGGCTATCGAGGAAATTGGATATTAAAACTCAATCAACAAAAAGAAACAACCAATATCACTAATTAAATCATATATTTAGAAAATAAAATTACCTTTACGGTTTTGAAGACTGAAGAGGAAATGCGCTTGACTTGAAACTCAGAGAGAGACGACCGCACTTACAGTAGGAGAGAGAGTGTGTGTGTGTGTATTATTCATGTAAACTTTTTGACCGCAAATCCGTCGCCGTTCATAGAGGACCATTGGATTGAGGTTGACAGTCGAGAGCTTTGAAAGGTTTAAACGAGAGGAGGGGCTGAGAAGAAGAAAGGGTAAAGTGAATCGGGTGAAGACAAACATT